>PVJA010023745.1:0-32686 GCA_004027025.1 Myocastor coypus | reverse complement strand
TTTTTTTTTTTTTTTTTTTTTTTTTTTAGTAGTTATGCCTATGGTGTTTGTTTGAGCTGTAACCCCTTTTATTTTTTGCTTAAAGTCAAACAAAACATAAATCAGCTCTGTTATACACTAACATCTTCAAAGTATGTTGTTTGTACAAGAGAAAGACTAGGAACAAAAACATATCGACAGAGATCCAGATACCAGTGAATGCGCCTCACACTGCTTTCTGGTGGTACTCAGGAGGGGCCCCTTCATAATCACTGGCACTGAACAAAGTTGCCAAATTCTTTGCCAGATACTTGAGGAAATCATGAAGAAAATTCAGTAATAAAACAAGATTCTTCTCACCCAGGGGTGTATAGGCCAGCATTGCTCCAATTCATACAAATAATCTCAGTAGGTACAACGCTCCACACACCTGGAACGAGGGTGCAGCAGGGTGATCAGCAAGGATCTCAGCGTACTCTGGTCTCTCAGGTCTGTAGAGTAGCTTAGTGCCTGCATCACGCTGCAGTATTCTTTCATCCCTGCTACAGCCTCATTAACAGCACACTCCTTATTATCTGTGTTTTCTTGAGACTTCTTACGATTTCTGTAGTCCTCTATAATGGAGTCCATATTCTTCTTGGCAGGAAGGTAAAAGAGCTATTTCTGTCTGGTATGTAGGTCCCAGTCATCAATAAGCATGGCTTTGGCTCTTCAGGGATCTTTAACTTCAACTCTGTAAGTGTTTCTTCATTTTCAACAGTAGGATCACCCCTGCCCTCTTCTTCCAAGGAGCTGAGGTGTCTCACTGGTACTACCACCGTCTCCATTACCAGGGTTTTTTGTTTGTTATTTTTAGTTTTCACTTCAGCGTTTTTCTGTTGCAGACAGAAACTTTTTTCCGTGGCTTTTTTCCTGGAGCAGCCCCCTCTCATCTTTGCCTCTGCATGTTGCTCCTGGTTGGCCTTCTGAAGTTCACGGTGCTCCTGCAGATTGGGGTCCACATACTTGGGCACTCTTCTTTCTGGAACCCACTCATTCTGATTTTTATTCCAACCACGGTAGTATATAAAGTATTTTACTTGTTAGTATTTTACTTGCCTTTATGGCAGCCTTACAAACTTTGCTTCATAAAGAGGAGGCCCATGAAAACATGGTACTCGTTCACCCACCAGGAACTTGGGCTTCAAGTCCTGCTTGGGCGCCATTCATAAGTGACTCACCATCTCCTCCTGCCACCCCTGATTACCACTCCCTCCTTTCTACCCTACCTGAGCTTGCATCAGGCTCACTGTCAGACACAGCCGCTCTACATCCTGGGCCCCTATGCCTATGTTAATAGGAATTATTGCTGTTACTTCTGTGACCCTTAAGCTTTAATTAGTCCTTAACACTGTGACAAGTAACTTTATTTAGGAAAAGTGGACAGTGTAGTTGGCTATTCCTCTAAAGAAATATGAAGGAGATGGTGTGAGCTTATGGCTTGGCTCTAACAGTGGCCCGGATGTGGTCACGCTGAAGATCTCTCCTTATTGAGCAGTATTTTATCCTTTCATTCAAGTATTCATTTATCTCTTGTTCTGATAATAGCATTTTATCCTAGAGACTTTAATAAGAGTATTAGAGTATAAGAATACACTCATTAGAGTAGGAGAGTATTTTTTCCCCAAGCCCAATAGGCAATAGAAAATAAATATGTAAACTGTTTTCACAGCAGAAGACCATATGATTAGGTTTTGGGATTGCTAGACCCTTTCTAGGATATGAGCAAGGAAGGATTAATGGTTACTGACCCTTGGAAGAGACAGCTTTAAGAGACTGCTGCCTGGAGACTTAGGGTGTGGCTCCCTAGCAGTGTGTGTGCTTGGCATGTGTGAGGCCCTGGCTCAAGTCTTGAGTACTGAAAGAAAAAAAGGAAACTGGGCTGGACTTTGAAGGCTGAGAGTAACTTTAGTTCTACGGAGTACAAGGCACAAGGAAGGGTGGCTCATGAGTGTAGTCCTCTAGCGATGAAGACTTACTGTTCTGGGAAGGGAAACCAGTCAGAGGCCTAAAGGTCACAGGATATTTAGGTAAACATCGACCCCAGAACACAGAGTGTCGCTGTTCCTCCTGTGGGGCTAAAGCCCTGATGGGTTTTTTGTATAGTCTGTGTATTTCTTTTTTTGTGATTTGTCAGATGAAAAGCAGCAAGTTAGTTGGAAATCTCAGCTGACTTGACTTTCTTGCAAATGTGTTGGGTTTTGCTTAAGTGGAATATAGAACCAGCCAAATAGCTTAGCAGATTAAAGCACTTATAAGCAGGGCCAGGGGCCAGGGGTTTGATCCCTGGGCCTGCCATGCCAGCCTGGGGTGGGCTGAGACAGCAACTGAGACTGTTCGTGGTGGTGTGCGCCTGTAATCCCAGCTCTCACGAGGCTGAAAACAGGCAGATCACTATGAGTCCAATCTAGTAGACTCTGGACACCCCGTAGACCCTTCCCTAAAATATAAAAAAAAAATTAAGTGGAATATAGAAGATGATGACCGGATCAGAGACCTTAATGTATTCTGGATTTGAGGGGTCACGTGTACTTTTCTAATACACATTTTCTTTCTTCTTTTCTTCTTTCTTACAATGTGTGGTTTAATTTTAGGAAAGCCAGTGAGGGCTTGAAGAGCATAAGCCCAGATGAGGCAGCACCCTCCATGCGATTGCTGGCCTATGGTAAGTTAGAACCACATGGTGTTGCTGACAGCAGGAAAATCACATGACATAAAAGCCATTTTCATGTTTTATATCTTTTCTTTTTTTTTTTTTGGACCGGGGTTCGAACTCACGACCTTGCACTTGCTCATATCTTTTCTTTCTTTCTTTCTTTTTTTTTTTTTTTTTTTTTTGTCTTTTTGAGACAGGGCTCACTAGACAGGATCTCACTATGCAGTTGAGGCTGGCCTCGAGCACAGTGTAGCCCAGGCTGATCTCGAACTTGCAGTGATCCTGCCTTAGCCTCAGTGCTGGGATTACAGGTGTGTGTCACCACACCCAGCTATGCTTTATATTTTTATAGATGCCAACCACCATTGTATTACTGCTTTGGCCTATCCATCAGTATTTATTTTTCCTGGTTCCTTATGTAAATGAAAGCGACTGCTGATAACCCTTGTCTGTATGCACATTAAATATTAATCATGTTTGAAAGTTAGGTTTTTGACACTGTAGTTACCAGTTTTGAAGGGATGTAACTGTTACTTTATATTTACCGTGACATCGTTTGTAGCAGGAAGCCTCTTCTTCCATATTAATGAAGTTATTACCTCTGAATGCTGTGCTTTGAGAATTAGACTTAAGTCGTGGGTCAAAGTCCCTCAGTAGAGTCACGTCACTCTGGCCCAGGAATCAGACTTTGAGATTCACTGTTACTCCCCCAAGATCAGTTTCAGTTCTCAGCCAACAAACTTAACTCTGTAGACGCTGTTCAATCATGACAAAAGCCACAGCTTCACTCTGGTATCCACCTCTGCCTCATCTTCTTGTTCTGAGCTTTCTAGATCTCCTGTTCCCCTCTTTGGTTTCTCTGCGGCACTGCCTTGTACATTCCCTTCTTCTCTTCCTCCTCCTCACCCGCCACTGAGCCAGGCGTACACCTTTCCGGAGTCAGTTGTCTCCCCCTCAGTAGCACCATCTGTTCAAACTCCTTCAACAAAATAGCATTCCTGGTCCTTAGGAATTTGATTTGGAGAGAAATAGCACGAAAAGGCTTTAACAGTGTTTTCTTTCTCTTTAGTTTCTGGCTTGGGCTTTGGAATCATGAGTGGAGTGTTTTCCTTTGTGAATACCTTGTCTAACTCCTTGGGGCCGGGAACGGTGGGCATTCATGGAGATTCCCCTCAGTTCTTCCTCAACTCAGGTAGGCTTCTCTTTCTTTCTTTCTTTTTTTTTTTTAACGGGACTGGGTTTCGAACTCAATGACCTTGCACTTGCCAGGTAGGCACTCGTGCCACGGAGCTATCTCCCCAGCCCCTCAGGTATGTTTCTGGTAGCTGGGAATATTACTTTTTAAAATTTTTATTTTGAAGAAAAAAAAAATAGGAAGATTTTAAAAAGCAACATAAAACTGTAAAAGTGGTACAGAATTTCAGAACAAGAGTAGAAAATTAATAATGGTTGTTATATATTGTTAGCATCAAATTTGTCAGATTATGAGACATAGGCATGCCAGATTGATTAAATATTCTTCCTTTCATTAAACTTTAATTTTTTCCTTGTCCTTTTTATTTTTTAATTTATTTTAAAGGACACATACATACAAGAAGTTAGAAATGATTCACATTTAGAAAACGAGATGAAAGGTATTCAGTGTTGGTTGATATATTGCACATTGCTGTCTTCAGTATAGTTGCTTATATTAGCATATAACATTGGTCAAAGTAAAAATTTTAAATATTAGCTGCTACCTTAAACTGATAGAGACTAGTAGTACAGTCATTTTAGCTGTCATATATATATATATATATATATATATATATATATATATATATATATATATTTTAAAGCTTTTTATTTATTTTCCTGTTTCAGAACTTTTGTTCATTTATTTATTTTTATGGTCAGCTCAGCCTACCCTGAGGGCAGGGCTGGCGCAACATGTGGTGCCAGGGATCGAACTGAGGTCCCTGCAGCCGCCCAAGCTTTCCTAAGCAAGCGCTTTAGACCACTGAGCCATCGTGCTGGGCTTATATATATATATGGGCTTATACATATATATATACATATATATATACGTATATATATGTACATATATATATATATATATATATATATATATATATATATGTTTTTTTTTTTTTTTTTTTTGGTCTTTTTGAGGCAGGGTTTCGCTGTGCAGTTCAGGCTGGCCTTGACCTCACTTTTGTAGCCCAGGCTGGTCTCGAACTCACACCAATCCTCCTGCCTCAGCCTCCCAAGTGCTGGGATTACAGGCGTGCGCCACCACGCCCGGTTCTCTATATTTTTAACATGATTTTTCCTCATCTTTTCTCCTTTTCTTCATCTCAGTTGTTTATTCCTTATGTTCAGTTTCCTTTTCTTTTACTGTGTCTATTGTATCTTTCAGATTTTTTTTAATCTCGCAGGTTCTTACACTAATGAGAGAACACGATGTTTGCACATGTGGGTCTGATTTATTTTACTTATGAGTGTAGCCTTTGGTTGCATCCATTTACCTATAAAAGCCTCAGTAGGTGGGAATATTAAGGATTATACTTTATATGATTTGTCCTAATGAAGTTCACCATCTTAGAATTTGAGTCAATAAAGATTTATATTATGCCTTTAAAGGAAAAATACTGGGAGGCATTCTAAAGTTAGAGAACTAGGAAAGTAAAAATATTTACTGAAGATTTTTAGAATTTAAGAGTACAGAGCCTGTGAGATAGCTCAACGAATGAAGTGCCTGCTTAGGCAAGCACAGGGCCCAGGGTTTGATCCCTGGCATCACTTGCTGCACTGGCCGCATCCCTAGAGATGTGCTGAACCTGCCACTGAGACCCAGGCATGGTGGTGCACACCTGTAATCCCTGTGCTGGGGAGGCTGAAAACAGGTGAACCAATATGAGTCTCAGCTGTGTAGTGAGACCCTGTACCAAATACATTTAAAAAAAAAAACCTTAAAATTTAACAGTACAACTTAGCTTGCATAATACTTACTTTGAGTGTGCTGTACTCTGTGTTACCGTATAGCTGAACTATTAGAAGTTCATTTTTATAAGCTATATGTCCTTGCCATCTTTGTTGTGGTACTTGGAATTGAACTCTGGACCTTGCACCATCCAGGCTGGCACTATGCCCTGAAGCTGTATGCCCAGGCAGTCCTCCTCATTTCCATTTTTGTGGTACTGTGTTTATCCTCAAGATAAGTCCAAATCATTAATGTATGATTTGTAATTCAATCTTGACATTGAAAGAAAAAGAATAATAAATGAATTGACCTTTTCATCCAGAGATAACATATGAAAGGATGACTCATTTCAAATTACTTTTTCATCCATCAGCTAAAAATTGTCATCAGATGCAATGATCATACATTTGACTTAATAATGTGTATAAATTACATAAAATTTCTCCTCAGTCCCCCACAAAAAGACTTTTAAAAATAGAAAGGAAAAATCCACTATGTCTTTAGTTATCTTCACACAGTAACACAGCTGAATGAGTGACCTGATAGCCATTTGTTCAGTTACATTGTTACTGGTTAAAGCTTCCGAAGGAGCTTGCCCTGTAGTGGAGGAAGACAACAGAAGGGAATATTTGCAGACATTTCAGCAGGGCCTAGAACTAATAAGAGTGTGCTAAGGAAAGACCAGCGTTGAAGCCGTTGCTGCAGCTGAGTGGCATTCTGCCTGTTGCAGCAGTGTCTAAACCCGGTGGACGTTCTCTCCCTGCTCCCAAGTGATTCTTCACTTCTGTTCAGTGGAGGCCTCAGCATCCCCCACGTAGATTCCTTCCATTATTCCCCAGCTGGCCACCCCTCTTCCCTTGATATACTTTCCAACTGAATGCGGCCTTTGTACAGCCACCTAACTTATCCTCCACTTCAAAAGGTTGTCAGAAGCGCTTGATTTTCTGTTGTCTACACAAATTGAAAATCAAGGGGCTGGGGAGATAACTCCGTGGCGCAAGTGCCTGCCTGGCAAGTGCAAGGTCGTGAGTTCGAACCCCAGTCCTGCAAAAAAAAGAAAGAAAAGAAAAGAAAATCAAGGCCCCATAACTGGCTACAAGTTAGGAAAATCAAGGCCCCATAACAGGCTACCAGTTGGACAGAAGAATTGTGGTAACAGGTCATTCTTACTTAGTGATGCCTAATTAATATAGCAAGTTATCTTCCCTGTAGGTAGGCTATAATGGCAATGGAAACCTCACTGGAAATATTCTGTATAGCAGGAATATTCCTGGCAAATCTATTAATGATTGCATGGGGAGTTAGGTTTTAAAAACAAATGTAGCAATAGTTAAATTTTGTTGGAGTTCAATATAAATTAGTAAATCAGCCACATGAAGCATACTGCTACATTTTTGTGTACTTTTCCTGCAGTCTGTTACTTTTGACCTCAGATTTCTCCAGCTTTCTCCACTAGATGGTGTTAGGTCCTTCTGGTAAAGGAGGCTGTTTTTAAAAGTCCAATTTAAAATTACTTTTGAATGACTTGCCTTCCTTGGTGGTTTCATTCTGTTGGAGTGCATGGAGCTATTTTTTTCTAGAAATAACAGATGTTTGAGAATATTTTGGACTGCTGGTTTGATGGTCTGAATTTCTTGAGGTGTTCTTTTTCATAGAAATACCTCATCAAATTTATGAATTTCACGGAGTACACCAACCTGGGCCTTCTAGTTTCTCTCTCTTTATTTATTTATTTTTTTTGTTCCTTGTTTCTTTTCCTCCTTTCCCCCTCTGGTTTTTTTTTTTTTTTTTTTTTCTTATTTAAATATTTTCTTCCCGGAGCCCGGCAGGATGGCTCAGTGGTCTAAAGTCTAAAGTACCTGCTTAGGAAAGCTTAGGTGGCTGCAGGGATCACGGTTCGATCTCCGGCACCACATGCTGCACCAGCCCTGCCCTTAGGGCAGGCTGAGCCGGCCATAAAAATAAATAAATAAACAAAAGTTCTGAAACAAGAAAAAAAATAAATAAATAAATATTGTCTTCCCCTCAAAATATCTATTGTACTTTTTTTTTTCTGGTACAGGGGATGGAACTCAGGACCTTGTGCTTGCCAGGCAAGCACTTATTCTACTGAGCTATCTTCCTGGCCCTCTATTGCACATTTTGGTCCTTACTTACACTTTGGTTTTTAGACCAGAAAAAGAGTTATTCAAACATGTAGGTCTGATTTATTTCACTTAAGAGTATGGTCTCAGGGTACAACCATTTATTTAGAAATGTGTCAAGCTTATTGTTCCTTAAGGCAGAGTAGTATGCCATTATATTTAAGTCTTTGTCCATTCATTGGTTGATGGGCATGTTAGTGACTGCAAACTATGCCACTATAAACATGGGTGGGACTGGGGATATAGCTCTGTGGCACAAGTGCCTGCTTGGCAAGTGCAAAGTTGTGAGTTTGAACCCTGGTCCCGTGGAAAAATAAATAAATAAATAAACATAGGTGTGCATATATTGCTGTGATATGATGCTTTTAATTCTTGTGCAGAGATACCAAGAAGTGGGATAGGTGGGTCAAATGGAATCTCTTGGGTTTTTTTTTTTTTTTTTTTTTTTTTTTTTTTTTTTTTTTTTTTTTTTTTTTTTTTTTTTTTTTTTTTTTGTCTTTTTGAGACAGGGTTTCGCTATGCAGTTGAGGCTGGTCCTGCACTCACTTTTGTAGCCCAGGCTGGTCTCGAACTCGCACCAATCCTCCTGCCTCAGCCTCCCGAGTGCTGGGATTACAGGCGTGAGCCACCACGCCCGGCTTCTCTTGGGTTTAAAAAAAAAATCTTTTATTTATTTATTTATTTGTTTATTTGGTACAGGTTCTTGCTAGGCAGCTCAGACTTGTAGTGATCCTCCTGTCTCAGCCTCCCCAGTGCTGGGATTGCAGGTGTGTGCCACCATGCCTGGTTTCGGTGGCCCAATAAGGCATGCAGTACCAGGGATAAAACCCAGGTCCTTGTGCTTTACAGACAGGTGCTTAGACAGCCGCGCTATCTTCCCCAGTCCCAGAACCTCTAGTTCTAGTTGTTTTTGAGGAGCCTCCACACCAATTTCCGCAATGGTTGCACCACTCTGCGCTCCCATCAGCAGTGTAGAAGGGGTCCTTTTCCCCACTTCCCCATCAGCATTTGTTGTTGATTTCCTGACAGTAGACTTTTTTTCTGGAGTCAGGTGGAATCTCACTGTTGTTTTAACTTGCATCTCTCAAATGCAACTTTACTCTTTTAGAAGAGAGTACAAGAAAGATTTGTAACATCGTGAGCGTTATATTGTAATTTCTATGAATTCAAGGAAAAATTCTAGATTCATTAAGATTGCTTAATGTCTTTAACTAAGTCAGGACAACAGACAGGCCATGCTGTGCATAATACTTACAGAATGAAATGACAGTTTATTTTATCTTATGCAAGATTCTTCTTACTACAGTATCATTTGGTTTGGTTTGATTTGGGTTTGGGTGTGTGGATGGGTTATTTTTTTAATACCAGAGATTGAACTCATTAAACGCTTGTGCTTGCCAGGCAGATGCTTATCTCCCTGCCGGGCTGAGCTATCTCTGTGACCCTTTTGTGTTTCACTGTGTATTTCTTTTTTTTTTTTTTTTTTTTTTTTTGTGGGACCAGGGTTCGAACTCACGACCTTGCACTTGCCCAGCAGGCACTTGTGCCTCGGAGCTATCTCCCCAGCCCCTCACTGTGTATTTCAGGCCAGCCTTGAAATCACTATATAACCCAGGCTGGCGTCAAACTTGCAGTGATCCTCCTACCTCAGCCTCTGCAGTGCTGGGATTATAGGTGGCACCACCATGCCAGGCCCAATGTCACTCTTTGAGGCATAAGCTTTGAATTATACATTTAAGAAATTTTTATGTAAAGCATAACCCCAAAAAATTTATAAATATTTGTATTTATGTTATTTGTAATAGCTATTATTTTCCATTTAGTTGTAAACCTCTTTTTAATTTTGCAGCTGAATTTATGAGTTTATATAATTCCATCGTAAATACCCAAGTAAAACAGAATAAGAAGTATAGGGTCATTTAATAAGTGTATCATCTATGTCAGTATGTGTTAAGACAGATATGTATTACATGTATCTATATATACATGGCTTTTTATGTTACCGATAGGTATGATTTATAAATAATATATATGGCTGAGTTAATTTGTTATTTGTAGTTGTATCAGGCTAGTATTGAGTTACTAGAATCATTGCCATTTAGAAATACAGTGTGGGAATTAACATCTTAAAAGTGTTCTGGGGGCTGGCGAGATGGATCAGTGATCTAAAGCACTTGCTTAGGCAAGCTTAGGCAACCACAGAGACCCTGGTTCGATCCCCAGCACCACATGCTGTGTTAGCCCCACCACCAGAGCAGGCTAAACTGACCATAATATTAAAAAAAAAAAGAATTAAAAAAAAATAAAATAAAAGTGTTCTGGCTGGCTAAGTTAATATTTTGGTTAAGTCCGTTTGATTATTTCACTACTCATTCCACAAATAATTGTTAAAATTTTTATTGAGTAGGGGTTATACCAAGCTATGAAACTACAAGCCAGTTAACATCCATACTTTCCACCAGTAGTGAGGAACAAAGACAAACAGCTAATTACAACCAGGCACAGTAAATGCTACAGTGAGGAAGAGACACACCAACTTTGCCTTTATTGCAATTGTGATTAATTGGCTAATGATGTAATTAGTTGTTTAATGCTCTCTAGTCGTGTGCTAAGCCATGTAAGTACAAGGACCTCTGTTCAGTGTGGTGTTTCCAGCACCTTGTGGAGTCCTTGTTTCTCAATGGTGGTCAATAAAGTATATATTGAGCAGCTGCAGATATAGCCCAGAGTTCTAAGTGCCTGCCTGGGAAAGTGCAAGGACCTGGGTTCAGACCCCAGCACCATATGCCCAGTTGGTCACCAAGACCCAGCATAGTGGTGCACACCTGTAATCCCAGCACTGGGGTGGCTAATACAGGAGGAATCCCTATGAGTCCAAGCTGTGTAATGAGACCTTGTACATACATAAAATAAATAAAGTATTCATTGAAAATTGAAAGCAACACACCACTTATGGAGGAAATGACATTGGAGTAGAGATTCACTTAAAGGTTAGCATTAGCTAGGTGGACAAAGGAAGAGATAGGCCCCTCCCCTCTAGGCTGGGAGGTGAGAGCAATGGTGTTCTCTGGGCAAAGCAAGTATGGCGTTTCCATCTGACCCTTAAATTTCCTCACTTTTTGGGAAGGGTAGAAGTAATGCCTAACTCAGGATTGTTAAAAATTAAATGAAATTAGATATTTAAGTGTTTTATGGGCTCTAAAGTGGCCTAAGAATACTATTTAGGGAGAGAATTTTGTTGTTGTGATTACAAAACAGAATTTAGAGAGAGTCTGGATTTAATTTGAATGACCTCCCTTATGCTCTGAAAGAAAAGTATCTTTAGTACTTGGTACAAACAAACAGCTGATTTGTGTGTGTGTGTGTGTGTGTGTGTGTGTGTGTGTGTGTGTGTGTGTGTGTGTGTGTTTGAGACAGGGTCTCACTATGCAGTTCAAGCTGGCCTTGAGCTCACTTTGGTAGCCCAAGCTGGTCTCGAACTTGCACCAATCCTCCGGCCTCAGCCTCCCGAACAGCTGATATTTAAAAACAAACAAACAAACCTCCCAGGCCACTTTATTTCTATATGCTGGACAGTGCTCTTATTTAGATAAAGTTTAAAACTTGAGCCACTATTGCTAAATGCACTAAAACCACCAGGGAAAATCAGCACTGGTCAGACCTCACATAGAGAGCTGTGGGCACTGTGATGTAACCAAAATGCTGAAGAAGTAAAACTCACATAGATGAAAGTTGTCCATATGGTGAAAGATCTAGGATCTGTGTCCTTTTGGATATTATGGGAGAAAAGGGAATATTGAGTTTCAAGGAAGATAGAGAAAAGCACTGTCAGAAGATCCACCTGACCACCAGTGCTGACCGCCATTATATAAAACTGACAACATCAGCAACAAAATTGTATCTTCTTGAGTAGGTGTCAGAGGGAGTTACTCTCCCAGTGTGAAGTAAAACAGTACATAATGTCAGTATTAGAATGTTAAATATGACATTGCATTTTCCAGTTTGATCTTCTGAACAATTTAATTGAGCAAAATAAGGTAAAAGATTACACGTTTATTTTATCTCCAGAAATGTAAAGGTCTGATTATTCAAACACAACATTGGTTCAAGAAATGAGGCTCTGATAGATACATTTCAGGCCACCTTCTTGCAAGGATGACTGGCTAGCCCTGGTGTGGTGGTGCACACCTGTAATCTCAGCGCTGGGGAGATGGGGCAGGAGGATTGCCAGCTGTTTGAGGCCCACCTAGGCTACACCGCAAGGCTTTTAAAAAGGCATGAGAGACTAGCTGACCTCTGCTGTGTGCTTTTATTTATTTTTGAAACTGAACTACATAGTTCAGACTGGCTTTGATCTCACTACGTAGCTTAGGTTGGCCTCAGATTCAGAGCAATCCTCCTGCCTCAGCCTCCTGAGTGCTGGGATTGTTGTCATGCACTACCACACATAGCTTATTTTTTATTTTGTTTGTTTTCCTGCATTAAATTTCAGAAGTTTTGTTTTGTTTTGTTTTGTTTTTTAAATGTTTTTTCCCCTTATGGAAAACTATCCTTTATTTATTCCCTTTTTTTTTTCTTTTGGTACCCAGGATTGAACTCAGGACCTCGTACTTGCTAGGCAAGCACTTATGCCACTGAGCTATCTCCCCAGCACTTGGGAAACTATCCTTTAAAGGTGATTTGCACTGGATAAAAGTTACACTTCTTTTTTTTTTTTTTTTTTTTGAGACAGGGTCTCGCTATGCAGTTGAAGCTGGCCTTGAGCTCACTTTTGTAGCCCAGGCTGGTCTCGTACCAATCCTCCTGCCTCAGCCTCCCGTGTGCTGGGATTACAGGTGTGTACCACCACGCCCCGCTAAGTTACACTTCTTAAAAATCACCCAGTGTGGTTTCTTCACTCAACCTCAGAGGAATGTCCTTTTTGCCCACTCAACCCATTATTACTTGTTTGAAGGGGAACACCCACCCTGTTTTCAGTGTTCCTGCCTCTGTAGCACCTTTAGGTTGATCCTGCGCAGTCCCAAGTTTGTGTGGCGTGTGCCAGGATTCCTGGCTTTGGTGCTGGTCTTCTCCTGTCTGCCTCTCCTCCGCATACCCTTCACTGCTGGACCACTGACCCAGGGCTTCCACCTTGCACAACTTCTGAGGAACTGTTCACATGCTAGCTAACGTATTTCCTTGGTTTACTAAGGTTTCCCATTACTAGTGCTGGAACATGTGTTAGCCAAATTTCCCTTTGCTTCTGTGAATGTTTGGAAATGTAGTCAACTTTGAGGCTCACCTGGGGATGAGACTTTGTTCTACTGGATTTCATCACTTTTCTCCTTAGTGTAAAGCTAAGTCACTAAAGACTTACACTTGAATATTTTCCTTGAAGTTGAAATATGGTAGTATAGGTGGTAAGCTGCTTGGCTATCTCTTGTGGGAACGTCTTACATTCAATAGGATAACTTGGAATATTGCTGGTCTCATGGGATCACCCTTGAAGTCTTCCTCCTCTCACAAATGAAATTCCGTCCTTCTAGTTGATTCAACCAGCTTATTTCACTAAAACAAGTCCTGCTTCTTCCTTTTTCTCACAACTCACTTTCTATCTAACTGCAAATCTTATCTCCAGTTTTGTTTTCTTTCAAGTTTTAATAGGCTTGGTTTTGTTTTTATAAATGGTCCCATAGGGGCATGTGGTTTGAGCATTGATTGGGAACAAACATTCTTTTTAAAGGTAGAATTTGATGGTGCTGAAATTGTTCCAGGCCAAAGCCAAACCTGAAAGGTCCTGGTTGATTTCATGAAGTTAGTAAAGCATCAAAAGTAGTGAAGTCCTGAGCACCCACACTGCTACCTGCTGCCTGAAGGTGAGGTGCACGAGGCTCGTTATGTAACTCCATAACTCCATTATGGGTTTATACACAGGGATGCTGGGCGTACAGCCTGGGGCCCCTTTGGTGTGGTCTGTTAGTACATTTTGGTGCCAATAGCTGACTAATAAAAGGAATATGAATTTTTTTTAATGTGTGCATATGCAAACAGTTTCCTATGTCTATTTGAGGAATCTTCTTGGGATCCAAGAAGTTAGAACAGGATTTCTCAACCACAGCACAGCTGACACACTGACTAGATAATTCTTCATTGCTGAGATGTCTTTCATTTTGTAGGGAGTCCTGTGTATCTTGTATTTTTTTTCCTGCCAAGGATTGAACTTGTGCTTGCCAAGCAGGTGTTTATGTCACTAAGCTATGTCCCCTATAAATTTGATTTTGTTTGCTGTTTTTATTTATTTTATTTTATTTTATGAATTTAGGACAGGGTCTACAGGGTCTCACTCTGTAGATTGGACTCTAGTAATTCTTCTGTTTTCAGCTTCTCAAAGCACTGGGATTATAGGTGCTCACCACCACGCCCAGTCTCAGTCTCTGTCTCAGTGCACCCTGGGAGTGAGGCTGCCACTACAAGCCAGAAATAGAACCCCTGCTGCTATACTCTGCCTAAGCAAGTGCTTTAGTCTGCTGAGCTATCTGGCCGGCCCTCATATTGTAGAGTGTTTAATGGCATTCCTGGCTCTTCTCCACTAGATGCCAGAATTGCCCCATCCCCAGATATGGCAGCTAAAGATGGTCACAGACCACCTTAGTCAAGATCATTGCATTAGAGTAAGATAGACTTGGCTTCATTTTGTGGTGAACGTATCCCATAGTGGCTATTTAATATGAGCTCCTAAATTGGAAGTATTCAAAGTATGTGCTATGAGGTAATTATTATTATTATTATTATTTTTCATCTAGGGGACGGGATCGCACAGCTTTTAAGGGGCCTCAATGCTAACTCTTAATACTGATGAGCTAATTTGAGGAGAGAGTTTCACCCTTCTTTAGCATGTCCTGGGAGGACTTTAAACATAGAATCATTTTTGGCAATACATGCAGCTTTTAAATGTGGTTCAGGAATTCTTTGATGAATACAAAATAGTAAATTCTATTGAAACACCTGTGGCCATTTAAATTGGTTTTGGAGCCAGCCAGATAGCTCAGTGCCTGCATAGGCAGAGGCAGGGACTAGGGTTTGATGCCTGGAGTGCTGTGCTGACCCTGCTTCCTGAATGCTCTGAGACAGCGATTGAGACTGGGCTTGGTGGCGTGTGCCTGTAATCCCAGCACTTGGGAGGCTGAATACAGCAGGATCACTATGAGTCTGATCTGTATAATGAGACTCTGTGGACCCTGTACTAAATACATAAAAAATAAAAATAAATTGCTTTTGGAATTTTTCCTTGCCGACATTGTTGATATTACAGGATGATGCCATACTTTTCCTTCTGCCTTGTAATATAAGGCGGTTTCTCTCTTTTTTGTTTTTATTTTTTTCAGTGCTGGGGATTGAGCCCACGGCCTTGCATATGCTAGGCAAGCATCTGCCCCTGCGCTATATATCCACAGTCCTCAAAACATTTTTGTTACTCAGAAGTATTATTTAATTAGTTAATTTATAGTGTATACACAAACACCTAAATGATAGAATTCTCTTATTGTTTGAAGGAAGACTTTTAAGTTAAATCTCTGTTGAAGAAATATTGTGCCACATATTGTGGACATTTTCAAAACATTAATTTTCAAAAACTTTAATTTTCATTTTCAAAAACAGTAATTTAGTTCTGGGTACTGATTTCTGCCATGCTAGGTGATTAGGTATGTCTAAAGATTCCAGAAAGTTTATACAACCTGGAAGAATGGGAATTTCACTTGATAAAACCCTTCTATTACTTAGAAAAAGAAGCTAAAAGCCCACTGGTGTCCACAGCCTGTCTCTGGACAGCAAAGGCCAAGTATTGGCTCTGTTGCTGCTGGGTGGTGGCAGCCCAGTGACGTAGAGTCACCTGGACAGGTAGTGGTGATGGGGCAAATGAGAGCAGTGTTTTGCAGTCTGAAGAATCCAGTATTAGCACTAATTGTTATCTTTCATCCTTTTCCTCACAAGGACAGAAAACTAGGTACCAGGGATGAGGGGGAAAAGGGCATGTGGAAGCTGAAAGTACTTATAGGTCAGTCTGTGTCTGTGGAATGTGGTAAAATCAGGAAGTTAGTTGGTTAGAGCCAAACGGTAATAATTGCCTCCTAAAGGTAATGCTGAAACATTTTGCTTAAGTGTATTTTAAAGTGAAACATTGTCTGCCGGAAGAATTTGACTGAGAAGATTATCAGAAAAGGAAATCCACTGTCAAACAAGACTTAAGTTGCTATCACAGACAGATAGATGTACAGCACTCGTTAGGATTGCTGGGATTTCTGAATGTTCCCAAACATTGGAAATTATGGAAGCACCTTTTATTAATTTGGGTTATGAGCTAATCTTGATATTCTTATGGTTAACTTAAAGAAGTTCTTTTTTCTACTTCTAAGAAATATATTAGAAGAAAGTAAGTTGTAGTCATTGGATAACTTTTAGGATTTTGTATGTAGGTACATGAACTGAAAGGTTTAGTAATTAAAGGTAGTGTTCTGCAGAAGGACACAGTTAGCAAATCCTCATTTCTGGTTGGAATTCCATGTGAAGTGAGTATCAAAATGGCATGTGAGCCAGGCATGTTGGCGCACGCCTGTAATCCCAGCACTTGGGAGGCTGAGGCAGGAGGATCAGTGCAAGTTCAAGACCAGCCTGGGCTACAAAAGTGAGCTCAAGGCCAGCCTGAACTGCATAGCGAGACCCTGTCTCAAAAAAGAAAAAAAAAAAATGGCATGTGTGTAGCTCCTCATACATGGCAGAACAGTTCTGATGTCCAGGCCTCGGTCTCTGTTGTCTCTCTGATCAGTTGCAGAGGGGACAAACAATCCTAGTGTTCAACCATAGCACCTTATGATAGTAAGGGCTCTTAGTGGTCACCCAAGTCAGCCAGAAACCAGTTCTGGCTGTATAAATAAGAGTAAAGTAGGAATGTCCAATACTTTAGTGTTTGGGAGACTTCCTTTAGATTCTGTACTGGTAAAGCAATAATCTGCAAGCTGAGGCAGAGTTCGCATGAGATGTGTTTTGTGTATTGCCAGAACTGCCTGCTCATATTGTGCCCCAAATACGTACACTTGTTGTGTGGGTAGTGGAGAGGAGGGAGAAAATAAGTGTAAGAGTGGTGTAATGCCAGGGAAGAAATGATTTGCAACAGTGAATAAGAATGTATTTTTAATCAATACACAAGTACCCAGAGAACTTGGATGAAAATGGAACTCGGTGCTCTGCTTAGAGTGGAGAAAGTGTCCCTGCTGGCTCCAAAGCCAATTTAAATGGCTACAGGTGTTTCAATAGAATTTACTATTTTGTATTCATCAAAGAATTCTTGAACCACATTTAAAAGCTCCCACCTTAGGACAGCTCACTAAGGGCCCTGCCCTTCCACGTTCAAATCTTCAGAACACGGCAAGTGGTAGACACCACTTTTGGAAGAGCTGCAGTATGCCAAGCACCTTTTTTTCATTGCAACAACCCAAGGAAATAAAACAGAAGCTCAGAGAAGTCGAGTGTCTTACCCAGAGCCACACAGTGCAGGTGGGAACTCTAACTCAGGATGGTCTGTCTCCAAATGCACATACGTGTAATAATGAGACCACATTGGGTCAGAGATGGCAAACCCTTTAGAGCTTGTGTACACCCAACTGTGGCACATGCCCCAGAGGTTTGCCATCACTGGCTGGGTGGTCAGTAAATGTGTGTTCAGTGTACACAGAAATGGAGATGGTAGGTACCTGCAAGGACGGTCACTGAGGTGACATTTAAGCTAGGTCTTCAATTGTAGGATTCAAATATATGAAGGCCAACATGGGCAACTTAACAAGATCCTGTCTGGAGACAGAAATTTCCAATGAACTGGGCTTTGCTAAATGTTAGAGATGTACCTAGCATGCTTGAGGCCTGGGTTTATCCCCAAACAACAGCAACAGAAAGATTTGGAGGGGTGAAACGAGGAGGGGTGGTTATGAGGGAACAGTGACAGGATGTCCTGTGGGCTTTGGTGTCTGCTGTGGTGCACAGGGACCAGGCACTAATGGCTGACTGTCTTTCAGCTTTCATGACGCTGGTTATCATCTTGCTGCACGTGTTCTGGGGCATTGTCTTTTTTGATGCCTGTGAGAAGAAGAAGTGGTATGTCCTTCTCATCGTCCTGCTGACCCATCTCCTGGTGTCTGCCCAGGTGAGCGTTGCCGCTGTGCGCACTCTGAGTTTTGGAACTCGAAACTGTGTCTACAGTGGGGTCTTCCACTCCCAGTGGCACATGTGGGAAAGTCAGCAAAGGGATAAAAGTCATTCCAGTGAGGGAGCTTTGGAGGTTTATTATAGAAAGACAACCACCACTTTTTTGGTGGGCCTCATTAAAGATGTTTTTCCATGTGTATTTCCTTTAAGGGGTATAAACGAAATAATTTTACTTAATGTTAGAAAGCACATCAAGAGCAATTCTATCTCTTAAGATAGAAAATTTTGAAATCTTTGTATCATTACATAGAAATTATTATGTGTTTAACTGGATAATCACTTCTGTTTTTTGCTATTGCAAAGTGGTCATGACATCTGACTGGAAACTTTTTCACACATTGTTTAGATGCAAGGATGTGGAGTTATGAAGTCAAATGGCATGAATATTTTTTAAGCACTTGACACAGATTGCTAAAGCACTCTCCATAGGGGGCTCGCAGGTTGGCTCAGTTGTTTGAAACATCTGCTTGGATAAATTCATTTAGGCACAGGGATTGTGGTTTGTTTGATCCCCAGCTCCACATGCCTCAACAGACCCACCCTCAAGGCAGCCTGAGCAGGCCAAAAACAAAAAAGAATCCTTCTCAACTTTAGGATCACTATGAAAATCCAATCTAAATAGTGAGATCTTGTAGACCCTGTCCTAAATACAGAAAATTAATAATAATAAGTACTCACCATATGATTATACTGTTTTATACATTTTGACCAATAACAAAATGACATCATTTCTCATTTGTAGTATAATGCCAGTTTTAAAAATAAAGTTTAAAAATACTTGATTTATTTTTGAAGTATTATGTAATGCATTGGGCTTGACTTTTATTATAAAAAAAATTATCATATATTTAGCTTAGAACGACCTCTGCCATAACCTTCTGTAGATCTTTTCCCTTGCCGACTGAAGTGTTACAAAGGTTCTTCCTGATGAGACCTGGCTCCTGCTTTCCTTTTCTCTGTTTATCTATCTAGTAGTGGGTAGATGCGGCTGGCCTGCCTGCCTACTTGCCTGCCTGCCTGCCTGCCTGCCATCTATCTGTCTGTCTGTCTGTCTGTCTTTTTGAGAAAAAAAATAATAATGAAAATGTGTTTTCATTTTCAGATGCCCATTTTTGGATTGGATCTTTAAATTTGGGAGGGTTGTGTTGGTTTTTTTGAGTCCTGTATATGCTCAAAAATAGGATAACCATGGTTAATATGTTGTGTATTATTATCTTTAAATTACTCAATACATGATAACATTTAATTCTCCAAACAATATTAGCACAAGCCTTTCTTTTCAATAAACTAAGAAAAATTATATATATATATATATATATATATATATATATATATATCTTTCTTTTCTTTTCTCCATCC
This sequence comes from Myocastor coypus, assembly GCA_004027025.1. Classification (NCBI taxonomy): domain Eukaryota; kingdom Metazoa; phylum Chordata; class Mammalia; order Rodentia; family Myocastoridae; genus Myocastor; species Myocastor coypus. Next base: position 13,311 of record PVJA010023745.1, on the reverse strand, counting down.
CCATCCTCAGTTTTTGAAGTTTCTTCCCATTTTATAGCATCTATTGTACAATTGGGATCTTTATGATTTTTTCAGCTCCTCACACTAGGGAGACTATTCTATGTTTATACATGTACATCTAGTTTATTTCACTTAAGGATACGGTTTCTTACATCCATTTACCTATAAAAGGCTCTATCCATTTTTATGGCTGAGTAGTATTCCATTGCATCAAAAGACTACATCATGTTTATCTGTTCCTCAGTTGATGGGCATTTGGGTTATTTCCATGATTTAGCTATTGTAAATTGTGCTGTTATAAACATGGATGCACCTATATCACTGTGGTGCGATGTTTTTAATTCTTTTGGGAAGAATTTGAAAGGGGAATATCTGGGTCAAGTGCGACCTCCATCCTACCTAATTTTTTGAGGTATCTCCACACTGATTGGCACAGTGGTTGCACAAAAAGGATTCCTTTTTCCCCAGAGCCCCTCCAGCATTTGTGATTGGCTGATTTCTTGATAATAGCCATTCTTGCCTGGGTGAGATAGAATCTCAGTGTCATTTTAATTTGCATCTCACAAATGATCAGTGATATTGAACATATTTTCATACATTTATTTGCTGTTTGTTTATTTATTTATTTATTTCTTGTTTTAGAACCTTTGTTTGTTTATTCACTCATTTTTATGGCTGGCTCAGCCTGCCCTGAGGGCAGGGCTGGCGCAGCATGTGGTGCCAGGGATTGAGCCGCGGTCCCTGAAGCCTCCCAAGCTTTCCCAAGCAGGCGCTTTAGACCACTGAGCCATCCCACCGGGCTCTATTTGCTGTTTGTATTTCCTTCATCTGAGAAGTGTGTTTTCATTTTCAGAAGCCTATTTTTGGATTGGATCTTTAAACTTGGGAGGGCTTTTTTTTTTTGAGTCCTTTGTATGCTCTTGACAGTAATCCTTTATCAGAGGAACAGCTGGTAAACATTTGTCCCCACATTGTGAGGTGCTTTTTTACTCTGTTAGTGCTTTCTCTTACTATGCAAAACACTTTTTAGGCCAGCCAGATAGCTCAGTGGATTAAAGAGGCAGACACAGGATTGGGCTTTCATCCCATATGCTGTGCCGGCCCCACTCCTGGAGCACGCTGAGCTCGTGATTGAGACTGGGTGGGGTAGTGCATGCCTGTAATCCCAGCACTTGGGAGGCTAAAAACAGGAGGATCACTATGCATCCAATCTGTGTGATGAGATCCTGTACTAAATACAAAAAAACAAAACTTTTTAGTAAGATGAGATCCCAGTTGTTGATTGCGGAGGACCGCCTGACCAGCTCTCCTTGAAGGAAGAGTGACTGTTTCTAATTTGACTGAGCCTGACCCTGTTGCCTTGTGTTGATATGTATAGAGTGGGATAGGACTTTTGTTTATGCTTTCATGTGGCTTTAAGCAATGTATATTGGTCTTGCTGAGGTGTTGGTGATAGTCTTTGAAGGTGGCATGCGTGTTTCCCTGGTAACCTATACCTGCTGCTCCTTAATGTGAGCCAAGTCGAGACAGAGACAGGACAAAGAGCTAATGTTCCACACTGCCAGCTGGGAATGAGCCTGGAGGCAGAGGCTATGACTTCCTGGGGCTTGAAAGATTACATCAAAGCTGAAGCACTGGACTGCCCAAAACATAAGATACTATCTGAATAGCCTTATGCAGATTACTCTCTCCGCATATCCTGTGCATATGGCAGAGGTAAATATAGGAACCCCGCTTAGCTCAGCTCACAGTACTCACCTACCTCCCACAATTCTCAGTCATTCCTCCTCAAGCCACTCCTCCACTGAATAAGACAGAGTGAGGCCCTGGGTTGCTCTCTTTTGTTCCAGAGAACCATCTTTGTGGCTGGACTTAGCACCCCTTGGCTCCTCAATAAGTATAAATATATTTTAGTGTTTTTATTTTCGCCATGGGTCACATGGGAAGTGGTAGACTGGAATTGCCTTGGTGAGATTCCGATAACGTTACTTTGGGATTACAAATACTGACTTCTCCGATCCACATGAGAACCTAGGAGAGCATCCTACATTGACCACACCCTGGTGCTCAGAGTCTTATTCATAAAGTCTTTACCTACTCTAATGTCTTCAAGAGTTTTACCTATCCCATTTTCCAATGCATTTATTTATTTATTTTTGAAAACTTCAGCCCTGGGGGTGGGGCTGCAGCAGCATGCGGTGCCGGGGGTTGAACAGCAGGCCCTGCGATTGCCGGAGCTTGCCCAAGCAGGTGCTTTACGTGGCTGAACTCTATCACCAGCCCTCTAATGCATTTAATGTTTCTGTTTTCTTTCTTTTGCAGGCACTTGCGCCTCTGAGCTATGTCTCTAGCCCTCTGTTTCAGTATTTGGATCTTTGATCCATTTCAAATTTAGTTTAGTGCATGGTGAAAGATATCAGTCCAGTTTTAATCATCAGCATGGGCAGAGCCAGTTTTTCAACACTATTTTATTAAAGAGGCTTTCTTTCAGTGAATGTGTTTGGCACTTTTATCAAAGATAAGATGGCTGAGTATGTCTGGAGTTGTTTCATCTTCTAGTCTGTTCCATTGATTTTTGAACCTTTTTTTCCCCCAACACTACTATGCTATTTTTATCACTGTGGCTTTATAGTTTGATTTCAAGTCAGGGATTATGATGCTCTGCCCCCCTGCCTTGACTTTGTTACCCAGAACTGCCTTTGCTATCCTAGGTCTTCTGGTTTCAAATGAATTTTAGGATTACTTTTTCTAATTCGTGAGACATGCTGTTCGAATTTGATCAGAATTATATTAAATCCGTGTAACAGTTTTGGAACCATGGCCATTTTCACTATATTGGTTTTTCCTATCCAAGAACAAGGGATATCTTTCCATTTTTTGATATCCATTTCAATCTCCTTTTTAGAGTATTGTAATTTTCATTGTAGAGTTCTTTTACATCCTTCATTAGATTGATTCCCAGGTATTTCATTCTTTTTGGATGCTATTGTGAAAGATATTTCTCTTATTTCTCTCTCAGTTAGTCTATTCATGTACAGGAAGGCTCCTGATTTTTGAGTGTTGACTTTGTATGCAGCTATGCTACTGAATTTGCTTATTCTAGCAGTTTTAGGCTAAGGAGATAGTGGCATAAGTACCAGCATAGCAAGCACAAGGTCCTGAGTTTGATTCCTGGTAGCCAAAAAAAAAAAGAAAGAAAAGGCAGTTTTTCAGTGGAAATTATGGGGTCTTCTATGTAGGATATCATGTCATCTGTAAAGAATGATAATTTAGCTTTTCCCTTTCCTATCATTATTCCTTTTATTTCTTTTTCTTGTCTCTCTGCTCTGGTTAATGTTTCCAGGACTGTGTTGAATAAGAGTGGAGACCACAGACATCCTTATCTTGTTCCTGATTTTAGAGAGAAAGCTTTCATTTTTGTCCATTTAGTATGATATTGGCTGTTGGTTTATCATAAGATGACTTTTATCAGATAGGGATAGCATCCATTCCATTTCTCTATGGGATTTTTAGCGTGAATGAGTGCTGGACTTTGTCAGAAGTTTTTTCTACTTCTCTTGAGATAATCATATGATTTTTGTCCTTGGCTGTATTAATATGGTGCATTACATTTATTGATTTAATCATCTTGATGACTTGCTGCATTTTGTTGCCAGTGTCTTATGGATGAGTTTTGCATCTGTGTTCATTAGAGAGATTGACCTGAAATTCTCTTTTCTTAGTTTGATCCTTCTCTGGTTTTTGTGTGAGGGTAGTGATTGCTTCCAAGAATGAATTGGAGAGTATTGCTTACCTTTCAATTCTGTTAAAGAGTTTGAGAAGTAGTGATGTTAGGTCGTCTCTAAATAGCTTGTACCTGGGCTTTTCTCTGTTGATAGGTTTTTAGTTACGTCTTTCATTTCATTGATTGATATTGGTTTGTTATTATTATTGAATTTTTATATCTTCTTAATTTAGCTCTGGTAACTCTTGTGTATCTGGTAATCTGTCCATTGCTTCTGCATTTTTCATCCTACTAGAATGCAAGTTTGCAAAGTGGATATAGATGATCTACATTTCTGAAAGGTACTTTGTGATTTTGCTCTTTTCATTTCTAATTGTGTGGATTTAACTCTTCTTTCCTTTTTTTTGGGTAAGGTTAGATAAGGGTTTGCCAGTTTCATTTAATCCTTCAAAGAAGCAACTCCTCAATTTATTAATTATTTGTATTATTTTCTTAGTCTCCTTTACACATATTTTAGCCTTAGCCTACTGTTCTTTTTCTAGACTTATGAAGTTCACTGTTAAGTTATTTATTTGTACCTTCCCTCTTTTCCTGATATGAGTATTCACTGCTATGAATTTCCCTCTTAGGACTGCTTTCATTGTGTCCTGTAAATTCCAGGATGTTGTATTGTCATTACCATTTAATTGTAGAAACTGTCTAATCTTCTTTAACTTCATCTTTGACCCATTGGTGTTCAGGAAGGTGCTATTTAATTTCTATGTGTTTATCAAGTTCTTGTACTACTTCTGCCACTTCCAGTTTCATTGAACTATGGTCCGATATGTATGGGATCATTTCAGTTTCTTTCCATTTACCTAAGCATGTTCTATAAGCTAATTTATAGTCTATTCTGGAGAACATCCTGGATACAGCTGAAAAGAATGTATATGTTTATCCTGAAGGGTGGAACATTCTGTAGATATCTACTAAGTCCATTTGTTCAAAAGTTTGCTTCAATTCTAATATTTTATTTTCATTTTTCTTGTTTAGTTGATTTTTTGTTTTGTAATAGTGGAGTACTGAATTCCCTTAATACAGTTGTATTAGTGCTTATTTGATTTTTAATGCCCATTAACTTTTGTTTTGTGTAGTTGGATGCATTGGTGTTTGGTATATATATGATGTCTTATCCTCTTGGATTGTTCCCTTTTGTTACGGTTTGTGTCTAGTTGTCCCCCCAAATCCTTGCGCAGTCATGAGGTGGCTTCTGAAGTTTGCGATTGATCATTGTGGATGTGGATGCTACACCTGCCCTGCAGGGGCAGGAAGGAGAGAGGCTAGTTAGCTGCCTGAGCTGCAGCCACTCCCTTTGCTTTTTGCCACTACCATGTACACTTGCTTTCTGCCATGTGCCACTCTACTTTGGAAGCAGCTGAATGTGGACCAAAATTTCCACTGACTGAACTAAATAACCTTTCCTTCTTTCATTTTGGTTGTCAGGTATTTGTTTCACCAACAAGAGAAGAGTAACTAAGACAGAATTTGGTAACAGGAGTGGAGTCATTGCTGTGGCTAAACCTGACTATGTGGATTACAAGCTTTTGGGAATGGATTATGGGAAGAGATAGGAAAGGTCCAGAGATGTTGCCTACAAGCAAAGCTGTGGAACAGCTTTAGCTGTTCTATATGGGAACTTCTGGTCAGACCTCAGAAGACCAGGAGGCTGATGGAAAGCTTGCTTGTAAAGACCAGGCTGGGGAGGTTTCTTTTGGGAAAAAGGACTGCATTGGTTGTTGGACTCTGGATGATATGTGTTACAGCTTGGTGGAAAGTTTGTCTGCATTTTGCTTGTGTCCAGAGTCTTTGCCTGAAACTGAAATTAAGCATGGCAGACTAATCTTTTGAAAGAAATTTTGAAGCAGCCAGATATTACAGCAGTGGCATGGCTGTTGTTGGGGGCTTTTAGCCAAATTTATGTTGATAATCAAGAGCAAAGAGTCCATCAGGGGATTTAAAATGTGGCTTTGGTCACAAAAGTCACATTTGGGGAAAAAGCCCCTGAGACCTATATTCCAGAGTGAAGGTAGCAGCCATACCAGGTTCCAAAATGGTGCCAACATGGAGAATTTATTCCTCAGAATCAAGGTCAGAGTACTCAGCAGTCCAGGCACTCAACCCCTCCTGTAGCTAAGAGAGAAGGAAGCCTGGCTACTGCTCCTGCTGGCAACAGGTCTTGGCATCATCCACACTTCATTGGTTTTAGGTGCATGCAGAATGCAGGAATTCTGAGGTTAATAAGGCTTCCACTTAGATTTTAGAAGGCCTAAGAGGCCAGGCAGTATGTCCCTGGGAGTGCAGCATGTAAAGTTGAGAGTGAGAAGCTGTTCATTAGAAACTCCAGAAGGTTGGAAAAGCCATGAACATGGATCACCTAAGGGGAACTGCAGGGAGGGAGCAAAGCAGGCCTAAGATAGAAGCCATGGGAGCTACCACCAAGAGTGCCATAGGAGCAGAGCTAAATGGAGCTCTCAATTTTCCACAGATTGTGTTCCATGTGTACCGATAGGACTTAATGTTTACCATGCTGAATTTTGGACTTGTGTTGGTCCCAATGCTTTGTATTCCTCTGTTGTTTGTACTTTTTGAAATGATAATGTTTATCTTGTGCCATTGAATGTTGGAAGTGTTTAACTTTTCATTTGTATAGGGGCTCACAGCAAAGAGTTTGCTTTTGATCTTGGAGGAGACTTGGGCTTTTCAGCAATGCTGAAACTGTTGGGTCTTTAGCAACTATTAGAGATGAACTAAAATGTCTTTTCCAAAAAGGGATGTGCATGAGTCTTTGGGGGCCCAGAGGTGGACTGTTATGGTTTGTGTTGTCTCCTCAAAGCCTCATCCAGTCATGGGGTGGCTTCTGGAGTTTGTGACTGATCATTGTGAGTGTGGATGTTGCACCTGCCCTAGGGCAGGTAATTTGCATTACAATGTGAGGAAAAGGAGAGAGGCTAGCTGGCTACCTGAGCTGCAGCCTCTCCCTTTGCTTTTTGCTTTTTCTGCCACCATGAATAGTTGCTTTTTGCCATGTGCCACTCTGCCTTGGAGCCAGCTGGTTATGGACTGAACCTCTACTGACTGTGAGCTAAATGAAACTTTCCTTTCTTTAATATGGGAGTTAGGTATTTGTCCCAGCAATGAGAGAAGAGTAACTGAGACACCTTTACAAGGATGTAGTGACCTTGTTCAATCAGTCTTGGCTTGAAATTGACTTTGTCTACAAAGAGAATAACTTTCCCTGATTTTTTTTCAGGGTTCCTTTCACAGAGTATTGTTTTCCATCCCTTTGACTTTCAGTCTATGAATTTCTTTTTGAATTAAATGTGTTTCTTGTGTGTCACATATCGTTGGATCTTGCTTGATCCATTCTTCTGGTCTGTATCTTTTGATTGGTGAATTGAGACTATTAATGTTGACGGTTATAGCTGATATGTATTGATTTATCCTTGTCATGTTGTTTTCCTGTTGTTGGCTTCCCATCTTCTGTTCCTCTCCTTCTGTTTAACTGCTCACCTTGCAAATTCCCAAGACTAGTTTAGTCAATAAAGGCACGAACATAAACCAGAGCCGGCATATACATTTGGCTTCTGTTGAGCATTCCGTTATGTTATACTTAATGACTGTCCTCCATATTTGTCTCTTGAACCCAGCAAGGCATAGGATATACAGGCCAGCGTCTGTTGACTACCTTCTGCGTGCCTTTGTGTGTCCTTAATGTGCTTGGTTACAGACCAGCTTTGGGAAATATTTCATATTTTTCTCTCTTTGGTTATTCCTTATGTTTGCTAAGGTTACATTATTACCCAAGCTAATTTATTTTTCCTTTGCAGACCTTCCTAAATCCTCATTATGGAATAACTCTGGTGTCAACGTATATAATCATGGTGGTCATGGCCATCTGGGCATTTTTTGTTGCTGGAGGCAGCTGCCGAAGCCTGAAACTCTGCCTGCTCTGCCAAGACAAGGACTTTCTTCTTTACAACCAGCGCTCCAGATAACCTCGGACAATCAGCTCATCCCAGAGAGCAGGCTGCATCTTTAGAGGAAGCACATCTGTGCCTTTTTCTAAAACACAAATCCTTTTTTTTTCTGGTGGAATTTAGAAAACATGAAACTAGGTAGGAATTTGGTTCCCATGGCTTTTAAGCAACAGGTCTCTCTCTGAAAAGGAACTGTCTGGTGGTCTGTTCCTTGGCTGTGTGTGAGTCACCTCAGGTTTCATAAAGAATTCTGGTTGCATTTTGGCATTCCAGATTTTGTTAGCCTGGACATTGAGTAACTCCTGAAGGCTTTGAGGTGATTCCAGTGTGGAATCACTGGGTCCACATGGGAACTTTGTGAGAATACCCTAAGCAGCTGAGAGTCTGCTGTTTGCTTCCTAACTCAACTTGTGCTAAGCAGGTAAATTTCTGAGTGTCACATCTGAGTTAGCCTTTGTCTTTTTATACTCTGAGGTCACAGAAGGCTCTGAGGTCACTCAAGGGCTCGCACCTCAGGAGGCTGCTTCCATGGCCTTCCCTAGGAGGATCTTAGAGAAACATGGCAGGCTGTGCTCAATGCAGTAATAAATTACATTGACTGACTATAGGTTAGCTAAAGTAAGGCTTGATTCACAAGTTATATTTTCTTCAAGTTCTTCCATTCTAGGTTTTGTCTTCTGAGGCATTACATTTATTTTTTAGTATAAATTCAGTTTCTTTTAAGATTACATTCTGACTTTCCTGGGTCTTGCTTGGTCCATTCTTAGGTATAAAATTAAGAATTGTTGTGCAAAGTCTGTGAGTCTTCAGCTTAGAGCTGCATGTCTTCCCATCTGCGTGCCAGGTACTGGGCCAGAGGAAGTAAAGCCCATTGTTCTATTGTGAGCAGCTGGGTAGGGGGAGCTGAGTCCTGTATGCTAGGACAAGCTTCGCTGAGAGCATAAGGAAGATACGCTGAAGGGTGAGAAGAACATTTCTGCTTTTCTCCTGTGATGCTGACTAGTACCTTCACCCAAGTATTGTTGCATCAGGCTATCGCCTACCCCACATAAGTTTTAGATCTATTGGTAGTAGGTTTCTCTGGGTTTGTGTAACAGTCTTATAGCATTTCACTTACAAGAATCTCCAAGGTGTTTTCTCAATTTCTGAGCAGTCATTTATTTTGGTTTCTTTTATAAAGAGAAATGGCCAATGTATTGTGAGTTTACTAACTGGAAATTTTCCCCAGGGAAAATCTTTGGGGAGCTGATAGTGTGACATTGAAGTTATCTATACATTAAAGTGATACCCATATGTGAAACCCATTTGTGTTTCAATAGGGCCAGCAGTGAGTCCTCAGAAATGGCATGACACTTGAATGAGTTTGGCGGGACTGGGGTAGGGAGGAATGATGGGCATATTGGAGACAGAGGTGCAGCCAGTGTTTCGAGCTAGCCGTGTATCATTCCAAAGACAAGAGCTTGCACAGGAACTGGAGCCTTATTAATAAAACCTTATGTTTAAGGATGTTAGAGCATCTCAGTTGAGAGATTCAAGAGTAGTAGGTCTTCCAAGAAGGCTGTAAACAGTCATGAACAGTTGTAATTAATCATTCCCCTAAAGGTGACTAGAAGCACTAACACCAGTGCTTCTACTGGAGCTTGTACTTGTCTAGTTTTCTGCAAGAATTTCCTTGGACTAGAAGAATCAGAGACATAAAGACCAAACAGAGAAATTTCCTGTGCAGAGTCAGCAGAGATAAGATGCCCATAGACCTGGGACTTAACCTTAGCAGAACATGCTATTCTTTGGTGGAGAGTAAGAAAAATGTATAGTTGGTTATTGCTATTGACTTACAAATCTATTAAGTAGATACTCTGACAAAATCGCTGCCAATCTGTACAGAAAATCTGAAAATTTTGTTTATTAGTCATACTGAACAAGTTAACAAGTTCCCTATATATCATTCTATTAAGAAGCTGGCATATTGTATAATCTCATTTACTAAAACCCCAGATAAGAAGGAAATTTTCCCTGGTGAGACTATTGTTTTAGTTCAGGAAATTATTTCATAATCTTTGTTCCCTATAATAAGGGAATGCTGTGGCCCCGACGTTTAGAATGTATTGCCAAGGTTGGCATAGCCGACTTTGCCAGTAGGTTGCTTTGCCTCCTGCCAAGGAAGTCTAGAGGGAAGGTGCAGTTTTCTTCTGTTGCTGTATGTTTTTTGAAGCGCTCCACATTTTGTTTTGTTGGGGCTTGTTTTGTGTGCATTTGTTATCAATGGTGAGCTAATAACTGGAGAGGATAAGTGTGTATTGTATGTTCTCCACACTGGGTTTTCTCAGTTTGGAAGGAAATGTGGGCATAGTTAAAGGTTGACCTTAGAGTTGTGATTGTTATTGCAGTGCTTGGATATTATGCCTTGTGAATAATACTGATTCCATTGCTCTCTCATATAAGCCCCATATTTATTTTTAACTCATGTGAATGAGTCCTCATAACTGGAAACATCTCGTTACCTCAACCCTGGCCTATGTGATTGACAGCATAGTAGCAGCAGCCTCTTCTAGAGCACACTGATAAAAACCTGCTGAGAGGAAGTAATGATGTGAGCAGACTGTGCAGGAAGTGGCTTTTGTTGCCACTGTTCTCTTTCTTTTCGGGTACATTTCAGTGTTTGCTGAGCTGTGCGTGGCATGTGCTACACCAGAAACGCTAGGTGAGCTTATCCATACAGTGCTTGCAACACATGCAGCTGCAACAGAAGGTTTCGTACCAGTACTGTTCCCAGTCTCTTCAGTCAGCAAGGGCCACAGAGTGACCCTAAATCTGGGCTGAACAGCCAGCGAGGGTGGCAGCTAGCCCGTGGGGGCATCACAGCCAGTTTCCTGTGAAGAGCTCTTCAAGGGCTGGCTTTCTGTTAGCGAAGTTTCTTCCAGGCCCTGCCATTTCGAACTGCAATTAGACAAGGTAGTTGTCATACCAGACTTGCTAAAAATGCTTTGCTTGTGACATTTTATTTACAGTTATAATATTTATATTTCTCAGTTAATAAGAGGCTTTATTCTAGTAAGGTGTAGTAAGGTTTAAAAGAGATGTCTTTTTGTAAGATTTAAGATTTTATGTGATATCATTATGTCCTACCTACTTGCAATATCAGATATAGCATCCAACACACAATTCAGTGGATTCCTTCTGAACCTGTATTTGTCAGTGAATAATAAAAAGATTATTTGACACTGTTCATTTCCCATGTTTTCCCTTCTTTGGATCAGCGTATGCTTCAGTACTTGGCACTACAATTTTTGGTTTTTTAAAAACTTACCTTTATCTTCTGTTTATGCTCATCACCTCAGAAACATTTTTCAAAGACAAATTGTAAGTCGTTCACTCATTTAAAATTCATAAAAACTACTTCATGTCTGTGTGTTCAGAAACAGGTTGGGGCAGAAAAGTTCTTTGTGATTTCTGAAACCAAGTAGAGAGAATTCCTCAAAGGTCCTGGGATCTCACCTTCAAAAATCTCTTGAATAACAGTAAACAGTGAGTTTATAAAGCATCACAATCACAGCTAATGATAAAGTCAGTTTAACTTCCAGCCTGTGGAGTCCCTGTGTTCTTCCTCTCATTGGTAAGACCATGCAGCTAAGGTTGAATTTGGCCTTGGCTGTGAGACAGGACATGAGGGCACTTGTAGGTGACCTGTCACTGCAGCCCATGTGGTGGCAGTTTGCTGCAGTTTGAAATGAGGCTGATTAACGTTGATGTTGCCATGTTACTGGATAACGTCAGTCTAGGGAACACAATTTGTAAGCCCAAGAAGAGGAGCTAAGGTTGAATTTGGCCTTGGCTGTGAGACAGGACATGAGGGCACTTGTAGGTGACCTGTCACTGCAGCCCATGTGGTGGCAGTTTGCTGCAGTTTGAAATGAGGCTGATTAACGTTGATGTTGCCATGTTACTGGATAACGTCAGTCTAGGGAACACAATTTGTAAGCCCAAGAAGAGGCGTGCATTCCTGGGGTGTGAGCCAGGATGTGTGTAGTTTCATTGACCCTTTCTCATTGAAACTGTGGTTATTGTTTAATTGCTATTCACTTGATATTGAGTTGGTATGGAGATTGCCCTGTGATCAGCCTCACTGACAAGAAGTACATATTTTACCTCACTGAAAATGCAGAACTGAAGAACCATTCATGTGATTATGGTACCAGCCTAAGAAGAATGGAGATTTGAGATATTCTAAGGTGACCATCATAACAATGACCCCCTAGAAGTTCCGGGCATAAAGCTCAGTAATTTTGAGGTGGTGATGCCTAAGTATAGACCACTCTGAATCCTGCTTTCACCTGGTGGTAAAACTACACATTTTCAATTGCTTGTGCAAGACCAAAGATGGCGTTTCAGTACTTACATCAGGCACAAAACATTGTGTAGACACTTGAAAAGATGAAAAAGAACAGGATGGCAGGGATATTTGCCCTTGGGGCAGACACAGAAGACATAAGCATTACGATACCTTTCCATTTGCTGACAAATAATATCTGAAGAGGAAAAGTTTACTTGGCTTATGGTTTCTTTTTTTTTTTTTTTTTTTTTTTTTTTTTTTTTTTTTTTTTTTTTTTTTTTTTTTTTTTTTTTTTTTTTTTTTTTTTTTTTGCGGGCCCAGGGTTCAAACTCATGACCCTGGACTTGCCAGGCAGGCACTTGTGCCACAGAGCTATCTCCCCAGTCCCCCTTGGCTTATGGTTTCAAAGAGTTCTACCCATGGTTGTCTGGCTTTAAGGTAGAAACAACATGGGGGCAGGGCATGGCAGTGAAGGATTTTAGATTTGAACCATAACAAGTGTTACTTAAAGGCAAGTATAGAATGCAGTATAAATTATAAAAGACTAGCTTGAGTATATAAGATGCTTCAACTTTTAGGAGTGGACAAAGGAATCTGGGCAGTGGATATAGAACAGAAGGGAAAGAGGATGGCCGAGCCCTGGGGTGTCGCACAGAGTGGTCCATGCAGAAGAAAAATCCAGGGAGCTTGGTGAGGCAGGAGCAAAGGATGTGAAACACTGTGAAGAATGAGTATAAAGAAAGAGAAGTGATGCATTGAGGTGACTTGCTGAAAGCAATTTCAGTGTAGAGATAGGGTGAGCGCATAAAAGGAGTTGGCTACAGGGACTGGGAGATAAATACACAGCAGTGTCTAACTTAGGAGTATAGATACTATGGAAGAGTGGAAAAATAGCCTGAGGAGGAGTGTGTGTGTGTGTGTGTGTGTGTGTGTGTGTGTGTGTGTGTGTGTGTAACTGCCATGTTTGGGAATGTGTTTCAGTATGGGAATGATTCAGTAGGAGGAGGGAAGACTGCAGGAGAGGAATAGCTGCTAAAGCAAAGTACTTGAGGGAATAGATTCACAAAAGCTTTTAACAAAGCTAACATCCTTTCTTAATAACTCAGCAAAATGAATATGGTAGAATGAGATTTCTGGGGCCCGGCAGGATGGCTCAGTGGTCTAAAGCACCAGCAGGCGGCTGCAGGAACCACGGTTCGATCACTGGCACCACATGCTGCGCCAGCCCTGCCCTCAGGGCA
>PVJA010023744.1:0-32641 GCA_004027025.1 Myocastor coypus | reverse complement strand
GAAGCAGATACATACACAGTCAAATGTTCTGCAATTGCAGTGGGCCATCAGTGAAGCTTGTGATGTTGGAGGCTATTGAATCTAAGCCTCCTAAAGCTCGTCTCACCAATCTAGCTCTGTGTTTCATGCATTGTAATTACACATTTTTTTTTTCCTTGCTGGGTGGTCAAGGGCAAGTTGAAGCAATTCAACTCATTCTCTTCTGTTAACTTCCTTTTCCTTTTCCTCTGGGAATGTAGATACTGAATAACCACAAAATTATCTTGAATATAAGCAACATTTCTCCAGGTTCCTCATTCATTACTTTGCTGAAGAAAATAGTGGGATATGACATTAGATTTTATCGCAGCTTCTGTTTATGTGCCCTGGTCAACCCTTAATGAAAACTCCAGGAAAGAGAAGAAGAACATATATGTTTAGAGAAAACTAAGACTAACAATATTGTAGTACAGCCAGTAAAATTTCCTCACGGTTTTTGTCTTTCTCTTGGAAAGAAACTTTACAAATATAGGTCAAGTTTAAGTATAAAAATCTTTTTGCATAGCCTATAATAAATCCACATTTTCAAGGAATAACCAAGACGTATCAGTTTGGAATATTTCTTGGGCTCTGCAATGATTGAATTGTCGTTATTTAAAATAAGGATGAAGCACAAAGCATTATGCAACAGCTTCAGATTCCTAGTTCTACTATGAAGGAATCATATATCTGACAAGAATATTTTGAATATAAATGAGAACTACATTCCTAAATTATTTCCCTTATTGAAATACCAATTGTTTCATGAAGTCAGTATGTCAAATGTCATTCCTGTTTGATTATTTAAAAGATACATACATATTATCTACTGATTTATCCCTCTTCTATGATGACTTTTGAAAAATAAGAGATGGGAGCAAAAGTTGTAGAGCTTCAAAAATTGAATATTAATTACAATAAAAAATACAGATGAATAAAAAGTATGCTACCCTAAGACTCAAAATATTTAATATTCCAGTTGCATAGCAAGATGAATAATGCCAACTGAAAATGCCTAGGGTTTTCCAACACCCACTGCATAATTCAATGCTGAAACCAGAACTCGACTAGAAGAACATTTGGTGCTGTGACTCGGCCTGAGTTCAGGATGCAGCGATTGCTAAGGATTAAAGTACTAGGAGATCCAGAACTGCAATTCTGTTTGACATTGGGATTGGCGTGTACTCTTCAGTTGCCTTTTTCATCATTCTGAGCAAACAAGGGCTTGCCAACTGCAAATTGGAGAGGACTGCTCCTCCGTCTCGACTGCTCACAACCACAAAAGGAAATGCCCTGCCTTGTGACACTTAATTTTACGTCATCCTGTTGACGTTCTGCATTCCTACAATGGGTTTCAAAACAACCTTGACACGTTTGGATATGAGAGTCTCCTTACCTGATATTTACCACTGATTTACTTCCATCTAAAATAAAACTTTATGCCTTTAATTTCTCACCATAAACAACCTGCTTTCCATGCCATCATCTCAGTTGTGCACTGTGGGAATTGGCTATAACTCAGATTCAGCTGTTTTGATTCACCATGACTCCTTAGGGAAGTCTCTGGAGAGATAAATATTCTGTTTTTTTTTCTGCAAGCAATAACCCACTGTTGCCTGAAGGCCACCTAATTTGTCTGCTTTAGGGAAGACATGCAGCTTGAACTGCTGTAGATGGTATTGAAATATGAAGATTTACTTCAGGGCTGGGGTACAGCTTGGTGATGGAGCACTGGCATAGCATGGGTCAGTAATGGAGCATTTGCCCTGCATCCAGTCCCCAACACTGGCACCAGAAGAGAAGAAGAGCGGGAGGGAAGGGGAAAAGAAGAACAAGAAAAGTAAACGAACTTTCATCTACTCAGTTTTCTCATATATCTTTCAGCAATTTCCATGGACCTCACACGTATTTGTCAATAACCTAAATTTCTACATGTCATGCATTCTGTCCCATGGAAGACCGAACCAGAGACGTTTTACCAGTTTTATAAAATGATTAGGGAGGAAATTATATTACCACACATGGTTTCCAGCCCAGCTCAGCACATGCAGGTTCTTTGACCTTGCCAGTAGGTGCTTGGACCATTGAGCTATCTCCCCAGCCTACCCTGTACTTTTCTTGTAAAAACGTAAAAGAGATATCTGTCGAGTTTGGAGGGAAAGGATGTCATAAAACAAATCTTCAACAAATACTAATTTTCCTCGCCTCTTTTCTGATTTTTTGAACTCTGGTTTGAAGAACTGAGTCAGCTATTAAATGCAACGTAAGCATTTCCTGCCTCCTGGGAATGCTGTAAATGATCACACGGCATGCCTCACCATTTCTTTGCTAGATGCTGTAGGCAATAGCACATGGCATCTTTTCATTTTGGACTTGTAGTTTTAATCACCTTGAAGGAAACAGATGTCAGAGAATTAACTCAGGAAATTTGTATCACAGGTATTCACAGATCTATTGAAACACCCAGGTGGACTCTCTCTTATTTAGCCTGGCCAACTCATTTCTTTAAAATGTTCCAAGGAGCTTTGTTCACATTTTTTTAAAAGTGATTGCAAATAGCTCCATAGGTCACCTGAACCAAGGAAATGTGCTTATCAGCTGAGAGGCTAAATACACAAAAGGCCAATGACCAGACCATTAGACAACAGAACTCTGACCTACAAACTTGCTGACAGCCAGCCCAAGGTGACAAACAGGGACAGCCTCTACCCTTAATGTATGGTCCAACATAATCAAGACTTAGTCAATGACTAATACTTGCTTTAATTGATTGTTATTTAGCACAACTCAAAAAAAAAAAAAAATCCTAAATAATGTTCCTAAAACTAATCATGTATCGAAGCACACTTGTAACACACACACACGCACACACACACACACACACACACACCAGCTTCTCTCTACCAGTGACATCCAATCTGAGTGCAATATCAAGGAGGCTCTCTGAAAACTTACAGGTTTCCTATTGTCTTAGTTACTTTTCTCTCATTGCTGGGACAAATACTCGACACCCAAAATGAAGGAAGGAAAGGTTTATTTAGCTCACAGTTACTGGAGGTTTCAGTCCATACTTGGCTGGCTCCAAGGCAGAAAGGCATATGGCAGAGAGCAGCAGTTCATGGCGGCGGAAAGCAACAATGGCGACAGAGACAACTAACCAACCAGGGGAGCAGAGAGCAACAGCACTAGTCTGTCGCTCTGTCTCTCTTTAAATTACATAAGGCTCTCTGCCTTACCCTATCCGCCTCAGGCCACACCTATAATTCCCAGCAGTACTCAGACTGATAATCTCATCAGTACTAAAATACATAATCCCAGTGGCTAATGAGTCAAGTCTCAATCTATAGAAGTCCCCACCCCATGATTGCATGAGGCTTTGGGGGGACAACTAGACGTAAACCATAACACCTATTCACATCCAATTCTTCTAGTTCTTGCTTTCAACCCAAGGAGAAATATAAGGCTGGGGAGAGGCTGACTCATACTGGAACATTCTCCTATGTCTGGAGCAGAATAAGAAAACAAAATATTACTTATGATATTTAGAAGGCAGAGAGAGAGAGAGAGAGAGAGAGAGAGACCGAGACAGAGACAGAGACAGAGATAGAGACAGAGACAGAGAGCACTGTGGAGCAAGAAGTTTGCCTGAACATGAGCTCCTTGGGATGCCCATTTTCATAGGGGCTTTAAGCCAGTTAAGGTCTTTAAGCCAGGTTTGTTGCTGGGGTCGGCTACGGTTTATGGAGTTTTAGAGGGTTTCCAGTGTGTGAAAGCATGTCTCTAAGAATAAATGCTCTATACCCATAAAGGTTTCCCAAGGGGTAGTTTTCAGTAACCAGGCAGGTGATGTTGTAGTCCTCAGCCATGCCACATTTGCCATGCCTACGTCACTGCCTCTCTCCCCTTCTCACTGTCCCTACATTCCCAGACTGCATCATCCTGCTGGCATGGGATGGAACATAGGAAGGGGCTCTGTCTTTGCCCCTTTGAGGGGGGACACTTGGTTAATTGTATATTGGGCTTGTTGCTAGGGGTTTGATTCTGTGAGCTAATAATGGGGTGTAGGTAGGCATGGTGTCCGCACTAGGAGGGGCACCATCACCGGCACAGAAGCAGTTGTCCAAAGAGACTGTTAACTCTACCCCACGGAGCTGTTTGAAAACTGCTTGCTGCTCATAACCACGCAGAGCCTGCATTTTTCCCTCTCCAAAAGGGCTCAGGGTCTTTCAACCTTCCCAGAGTCTTTTTAACCTTCAATCCTACAATAGCATTTTTTTTTCTCTCAGTCTCGTAACTACGTTGCAGTGCCATCCCCTCATTTATGATCCTCATTTATGTCTGCACCAAGTTCTTTTTAATTGGCAGCAATCCACTTACAGAAAAGATCACTCAAGTGTGATTCCCACTTGTTCATCCAGCTTTACCCAATTGGCCACAGGCGACAGCAGCGAGCCACATTCCTCCCCACTGGATCCCATCAGAAGCCCGAGATTAGCAGGTAAAGCTTTTCTCATCACCACAATTAGCCAAGTTCATGGTGAAGTCTCATTGATGGATTCTCTTTGGCTCAAAAATGTATCTTCAAGCTGTAGACCTCAGGCAGAAAACCACAAAGAGATGACAAAGAAATTGACATGATTCAGCAGAGCAGTTCATCCCTTGCTTGCTGTACATGAGCATACCTATAACCTAAAAAAGAAAAAATCATCTGGCTGACAAGGGCAAAGCCAGATTATCTGATTTTGTGGCATCTTTACAAAGCACATGCTTTGAGGTTTGTTTGCCAAAGAATAAGTTCATGTGAATCAACAAATGTCAAAGTCATTAAAATGCAAGACACGTTAAGTTTAATCAACTAATGAATTTAGTTAGCTCTTCCAGAGTACTAGATAGTGCGGGAACTCTATAATATTTTACTTCTACCATGGTCTTTACCTCATTTTGCCATGATTATCCAATGCTTTTACTGTTCTCTAGATATAAAAGAGCCCTGTACTTTTGTTTTTCTATCATGAATTCTCAATGCACTTTGTAGCATAAAGGCCAAGTAAATGAAATTTCGTGAGGAGGAGGAGAGATTAGAAGCAGAGACCTAGATCCACAGTTAGCGGTTATAAAAATTAGTTCTCCTACCCAGAACTGTTACACAGTGGAGGACTGGTTCTAGATCAGTGCTTCACAATCCTTTTTCTTTTCACTATTATTCCTGTAAGTAGCCTTTTCATATTTCAATAATCCCTCATCAAATCCTATCATATGCATACTATATCTGTTTTATAATAAGACGAAGAAATTTGATCCTCCAAGACCCAATTTCATAGTCACTAAAAATGCATGCACCACGTGATATATGTATAACCCACCCACAAAATTTTATTTTATTTCCTAAATTTTACAAATGATACACTAATCTTCAAGGAGATGGAGAGAGATGTGAAGTCCTTAGCTGATGACCGACAGTGAAAATAACACACACACACACACACACACACATATCCCTTTCTAAACCAGGATATTGCCTTTGACCAGGGATCCAGACACAGGTAGAAATCTTCTCTTGGCACTACTTCCTGCTTCCTGTTTTGTACATTTTTCTTCTAGGGGCCCCCATGCATCACCCAGAAACTATGTACATCACGATTACTTTACAGGCTGAGGATTGGTTTTCAACAAACTGGTTTAATCACCTCAGAATGAGATGGAAAGCTCTCAATGGTACTCACTGGTTCTATGGAACTTCGGAACTGTGGCCCTGGCTACTCCCTGGATAGACAGCAAGGTGTGCGCTGGGGTTATTTTCATGGTTACAAGGGAGATGTGTCAAAAGTACTGACAGAGCTGCAAAGTTAGCACCACACGGAGGGTGTGGATGGTCTAGAAGCATGTTTCATGGGCTTCTATCTTTATCCCTTCTTGAGGATTAGAGGATGTCATGCAACACATGGAGAGCTTAATTATACTCAGCAGGCCTTAAGTGACACAGAGGCTGGCCTCTCTCTCTCTCTTATGAACGAAATAGTAAAATTGACGAGGCAAGCCATCATCTAAAATTGGATGGCATTAAACGTTCTAACAGCTCGATGTTGTGTACATTTCTTATTCTCCTGCTAATATCTCAATAGCTGCTCAAGATATTGTTTGACAAGTTAATGAAATATCAGATTCTGAAATTCCCTGGACCTTCTTGTTCTCTGTATGGAAAGCTATTACTGGCTCCTCTGGGTGGGAAACTTTGTTGATTATATTCATAATTCTCCTGTTAATTTTGTTACTTGGTCCATGTATACTTCATTGTTTATGTGGTCTTGTCTTTTCCAGACTTAAAGCTGTACATCTGGTATCTAAAGCTCTTAGGTTTACACAGACCCTCCTTGAAGAATCTCTGACTACTGATCATCATTATGACTCTCTTAAGCTGGAAGTAGCCAGATTGGCCTTCAACCCTTACTCCCTCACAGCAGTTAGGAGATCTTCTTCAGATGAGGTAGGTAGAAATATTGCAAGTAGTCACGTGGGGCTGAGCCCTGAAGAGGTCAGTGCAGAAGACAATTGTGGTTGGAGGCACATTCATTGAACACCAGGCTTCTAGAAAAAGAACTGCTTACCTATTTACTTCCCCTAAGGATGCGTAGTAGTCACTGATACGCTATGTAGGCATCAATCACCTTGGGATGGAGGACTCAACCTCCTCAACTCACCCCTCCTGGGAATATGCTTGTCTTTCCAAGCATTCTTGCTGTATGACTTGTTTCCCCATTTGATCAGTTAATCAATATTACCCTCGTGACTAAATTTCTTGTAATTGTATTGGTTGACCATAGTTGTTTTGTCCACTTCATGCCTATCTTATGACTGCTCGTTGTATTTTTTTTTTTTTTTAAAGGCCAGGGTTCAGACTCATGACTTTGCACTTTCCAAGTTGGCACTTGTGCCACAGAGCTGTCTCCCCAACCCCTAGATCAATATTAGCTGAGCAATTATATTTGTAATCTTATTCATTGATGATAGCTCTGCTCCACATTGAACCCATCTCTCTTCATGGCTTTACTCAACAAAACACCCTTGAGAAGTGTGGTTGGTGGGCTACCTTCTCTCTTGGTCCTCTTCCATGCCTCTCAGAAAGAAGTTTTCTTTCTCTTAATAAATTCTTCCTACTCCCAAAAAAAGAAAGAAAGAAAAGCTAGCATTCATAAATCAAGTCCTAGACCAAGCAGCTAAAGTCCCCAAAGGTGAGCTCCTCCGAAGGAACTCTGTCAAAGTCTCTTTAATCTGAACATTCTAATTTTCCCCTCTATGCTTATAAACCTCTCTAATCATCCCTTGGCTTAAAAAATATCAAAGAGCAACCACATTTTTGACAGTGCATTCAATTAGTAACTTTTCATTTGTATTGCATTGCAATTAAAACAATATTAAATCAATGATCCATCTCATTCAACAACACAACACGCTACTCTGAAGTTATCTAGTATGGTTTTATAGTTTGTGCTTTTGAAGCGATATAATTCTCTGTGGTTCATTCTGTGTCCACTGCTCCCTCTCTCCTTACAATCCTCTAGTACTGTCTTCCTCAAAATTTTCCAAAATGATTGATGGACAGATGAATTCTACAAAACCCAAGCTGTATCACATTAGGTCATGATGGATTAGTGTGACACTAACTTCAAAACTATTGTATTGCCATGGTAACTAGCAAAATTTGGTTCTGAGTGCAGTGAGAGAAAATGAGTATCTCTCAACAAACAAAAAATAATGATGTATTATCAGGCAAGGGAATAGAGTTATTTTGCTTTAGTAACCTGATAGACAAAGCTCTCTGTGAGGAATATCACCCAGTAATAATACTGTGCTTCATTTCTCTGGCTTTGAAATGAATAAACAGTAGGACAAAGAAAAGAAACTATGACTGGGTGATAAGCTAATAAATACTGTGGTTAGAAAATGGAATGTTTGGTGCTGTGCTAATAGAGACAGGGTTTTAAATGAATAGGTGTCAGTAGGAATTTACCATTAAGATGTACTTAAGGCAGGAAATGTTAAGCCCCAGGTTTCATCAACCTCTGTTATGTTTAATCTGCAATAGTCATGGGTCTCTCCTGAACACAACTGTAAAACCTATTCTGTCCTCGCACCAGACTTCCCCGTATGTCTAAGTCAAACTAATTCCCAGACGTTTTGTTATAATCTCTCCATCTCCTGCTCAGTCAGAAGGGCTCTTTCCATGCCTTCTCTCCTTTTCTTTTGAAATGTTTCTTCTGAATGTTTTCAGATTTGGTTATATGAATCATTTGACCACACTTGTTAAAAGCTATATGTGCTATTGCATATTTGATGACATTGTTTTGAAGCGAGAGCCATCCTGTGTGAAAACAGCAGTTTCCATGGGAACAGGTTTTCCAAGTAGATCTTCCAAGAAGTATGTCATACATGATTGGCAGTGCCCCGAGGGAGCTGTTAAACACCCAAAGGAAGGCAAGGAAAGAAGAGCGAGAACCAAAGAAAAGCAGAGGAAAAGCGCCTCAGTACTCTAGATTCTGATGAAGGTAATACAGTAAGCTTTCAGATTTCAAATCAATCCCTAAAGTGCAATGTTGAGTCAATTCTCATGCAGAGTTAAAAGTGGTCATAAATAAAATACCAGAATTATAGCCAGTATTAATAATTCTTCTGTGCAGGGGTGAATTAATGACACTCAGTTTCCTATTGCATAAGTGTACCAACATGAGAAAAGAGCATATATCATTGTTCAAAGAGTTGTTGTTAAATACAAAGATTCCTCTGCAGGAAAAGCTACTCAGCAAAATGCAACTTAGCCCCTAGGGTGAGAAATCAATATAGCAAGCAGTCTGGTAGGGCTGCAGGAAGCAGACATCAAGACCTGGGCTCTGGGCTCCTCCATTTTTTTTTTTTTTTTTTTTTTTTTTTTTTTTTTTTTTTTTTTTTTTTTTTTTTTTTTGTACAGGATATTCATTTGTAGTAACTTGTAAAGTTAGCTCTAACCCTAACCCTTCTCCTTTTGTATAGGGCAATTTGTCAGTTAAGACTCAAGTCTAGCTGGAGGGAAACAAAAAGAAAGACATATATTATCTGTGGGAATTCTGCATAGTTAAAAATACACACTTGATGCCTGAAGCAAACATGGAAATGGTAAAGTCTATCCCAGCCTGACTTGTTTCAAAGAATTCCTTATAAAGATTTTATGGGGGCTCTGCCCTCCCTTCATGGGGAGACTAACAAAAGAATCAGCCCCTGACTCTGAGTCCAGAGCTCCATCATCCCATTCAGGGTGTGCCTAGCTCACAGATTGCATAGAATAAGATAATGAAGCTTGAAAGATTTGGGTGCAATCAGTATAAAATTAGCTTTTCTGAGCCAAAGGTCAGGAAAAAAATAGTTCAGAGAGAGAGAGAGAGAGAGAGGAAGAAGAAGGAGAAGAAGAAGAAGGAGGAGGAGGAGGAGGAGGAGGGGCAGGAGGGGGAAGAGGAGGAGGAAGGAAGGAAGGAAGGAAGGAAGGAAGGAAGGAAGGAAGGGAAAAGCAGAAAGAATTGAAGAATTCACGGCAAAAGTTTTGCAATGTTTTATAGAAAGAAACTGGTTGAGTTTTCCATAGAGAAGAGCAGCATACATAGAAGATGAGGATTTTCTTGTGACATCTAGAACCTAGCCAATTAAAGACAACATAGTTGAGAATTTCCTCAATGAACTCAAATAAATTAATAGACAAAATATATCTGGGCTCAGAAAGAACAAATTTGAATCAAACAGGACAAGGTACTGCTTTTAGCTACATGCAATTAAGAATTTCATGAATTGTTGGAAAATATTTGAAAATATAAAACATGATAACAAAATGAATTTTAAGAATAATACAGCTTCATTTAATTGTATGTAGTCCTCTTTTTCTTTATTTTTACGTTTAAAAGTTTTCCTCAATAATAAGTATACTACTTATGAATGAATTTCTACAATAACAAATTCCTAAAACATAATATAAATTAAACAATATTATGAGCATATCTTCATTAAAAATTATGAGAATTAGAAATTTACAGACATGTTCTAATTTGTTATGACACGTGCCCTCAAAAAGAAATATACACATGTTTGATAGTAAAAACGTTGGGTTATCACAAAAAGAGAAGTAATGGGAACAAGCTTAATGGAGCACCATATTAACGATGCAAAGAAACGGCAGAATGGAAACTCATAGTAGTGGAAGACAGGAGATAAAGCTACAGCCGCAAGATGATACGCATTCAAAGTTCAAGACACTGGGCCAGGGAGATGGCTCAGCGGTCTAAAGCGCCTGCTCAGGAAAGCTCAGGCAACTGGAGGGCCTGCAGGTCCCGACGTGCAATCCGTGGCATCACATGCCGCACCAGCCCCACCCCCAGGACAGGCTGAGTCGGCCGTAGTGAAAAAAAAAAAGTTCAAGACACTCAGAGCATACAAATTCAGCAGGGAAGAAATTGGGTCAAGTTGATACAAGAAGGATTTTTTTTAGAAAACATACATAAAGAATATGAAAACAATACATGAAATAATGTTTTCCCATTATGAACAAATAATTACAAACAAGCAAGGGTAAATGTAACAATAAAAATTATTGTGTATGTGTTTTCTACCAGCTTATATAGTATACACAAAACGAGCTATAGCTACATGCAAGTCTGACATTAGCAAAGGATAACTTGGTCATAGATGGATAAACAATGGAAAATTCATGCAGCAACTGGCTTGGAAATTCATTAGAAGAAACTATTACTCTCTTCGATTAACATAAAATTTACATTTCTTATTTGAAAGTGAAATTTTACTTATATACTGATCTAGTGAGTCGTTTACAAAATCAAAATGCAATACTTTGCTCTAAATTTATTTTCTTAATTAATTCCATTGTGACATTTTAGATTTAGGTAATGATCACATTCCTTATGGGGAATTCTAAACAAATTAATAAATTTAATGTTTTAAATTTGTTTTAGTTCAACTTCCATATAACAAATACTGACTAAGATAGCTCACATAAAACAAGCATCTGCGGTAATTTTTGAGAGGATACAGAAATTCAGAAACAAACAAAATCTTTAAAAATGCTAGCTTAAAATTTCCTCTTCCAGATTTCTCTGAATGAGAGGTGAGTAGCTTCGCCCAACTTAAGCTCATAACACTGCAGGCACAAATCAGCTTCTGTGCCCTGCAATAGCCAGGACTACGCAAGCCCACTGAGAGCCGGCGAGGGCATCCCCACCTCAGGCGCTTGCCCTCGCACTCGGCCTAGGCAGACGGCTTTGCTCCCTGGCTTCTAAATCTGCCCAGACCCACCCTATAACAACTTCTCTGATGCCCTTACTTGAAACGGTACACATATTATATTTAGGAGGGCCAGCCAGATAGCTCAGTGGACAAAAGTTCCTGCTTAGGCAGAGCACAGCGGCCTGGTTTTCACTCCTGGTGTGCCATGCTGCCCCGCCCCAGCATTGAGACTAGGAGTGGTGGCGCACCTGTAATCCCTGCGCTTGGGAGGCTGAAAGCAAGAGAATCGCTGAGAGTCCAGTCTACATAGTGAGACCCTGTAGACCCTGTATTAAATACATTTAAAAAATTATATTTGGGTTATTAGAATGGCTTCAAATGTAGAAAAACAGTATAACAAATGTTGCATACCCTGACCACCTACCTTATTTACTAACAAAATGTTAAGTTACTGACATTTTCATGTTAATTGTACCTTTTTTTCTGGATGAATTACTTATTAAAACATGTAGAGATCAAGACATTTCACTCCTGTGTACTTTAGTATCTGTCTCTGTACGGACAACTTCTTATGCCACCAGAGAACTGTCATCACTAGGAACAATTCTCTCATACAATCAGATTTCCTAATTGACATATAGGGCTGTCTTATATACTTTTTCAGGATGAGACTGAAAAATTACACAGATATTAACACTTCCAAGAACAAAAAATTACACAGACAAGCAAAAGAAAATTTTAAGAGCTATTCATCCTATCCTTAACAATATTAGATATTTTTAAAAATATTAGGTGCTACCAATGTTTTCTCACTGTATCTATATGCCTGGTTGGGTAATGTTTAATTTTAATGTCAGTGATGACCGATGATTTTGAATGCCTTTTCATGCTCTTAGTTTCTAATCATTGTAGCTTCTTTTGATCTCTAAAGAGCTTGTTAAAAAACCTTTTGCAATTTTTTGTTCCTAATGTCTCACAGATGAATGTCTATGACATTTATTTGGGTTCTCATTATGATTATTTCAAATGTAGAAAAATAGTACAAAAAAACACTGCATACCTTGATCATCTGTGATTTTTTTTTTTTTTTGCATTATGGCCAGCTCAGCCTGCCCTGGGGGTGAGGCTGGCACAGCATGTGGTGCCAGGGATCGAACTGCAGTCCCTGAGGTTGCCTAAACTTTCCTAAGCAGGCACTTTAGACCACTGAACCAACTTGCCGGCCCCATGTATTTTTTTTTTCAATTTTATGATAGTTTTTTTCATAATATCCTTCCTACATTTTATTTTTTAATCTTTTATTTATTTACTTAGTACAGGGTCTTACTATTTAGCTCAGACTCATAGTGATCTTCTTGTCTCAGCCTCCCCAGAGCTGGGATTACAGGCATGCACCACCACATCTACTTAAGGTGTCAAGCACTGTGTGTGCAGGGTTCTGGGGCCAGCACAGTGTACTGTATATGAGATTTCACCAAGGTCTTTATGATTTCCAGGCAGGCACTTAGACCACCAAGCTATCTCCTCAGCTCCTTTCCTACTTTTTAAATCAGTTTTAATACAAACCATTTATTATATCTCTCAAAAATGTTAAACATCTTTATTATTTTCTTTTGTAATGATTGTTTTCTTTGCTTAATCTTAGAAATCTTTAGCATCCCCTCATGTACAAGAGTATTGTCATATTTTCTTCTGAAAACTTTTATGTTCAGGCTTGTATCTGTCTCAAATCACTTTTAGTGTATGATGTGAGGTAAGGGTCACGATTTCTCCACGTGAAGTTTAACTGTTACCTTGGCTAGATTAAGAGACTTACGGAGGTGTGATTGGATCATACAAATGCTGTACCCTTCAGTCGATTAATTTGTTGATTCTCATAAAGGAACGTGCTCTTAGGAAGTGGGTCACTGGACGTATGCCTCTGGAGGACATGTAATGAGGGACAGCCCTAATATTTGTATTTCTTGGCCCTCTGTCCAACCCAGTCTACTTCCCCATGATCTGACCTGCTGTTCTCCATTACTCCTTTCCACAATTCTGTTCCTGCCATGAAGCTATACAATGGACTGAAACCTCTAAACTGTGAGCCAAAATGAGCTGCTTCATCTTTCATGGGCACTGGTAACTTCCTGCTTAAGATGCTCATCAAAGAGCTGTTCTCATTTTCTTGCTTTTTTCTGCATATTCACTTTTGAACAATAGATATTGTTAATTTGTTTTTTATTAGCATCTTTTGATAAAGGACATCTTTTTAAAGTTCATTTTAATGAAAAAGAAACAGCAATGAGACAGTTCAAAACAGGTTAGTAGGACAGTTACAATAACTAACACACTGCACATTTGAATATAACCAAATTTCTCAGCCTTTTCTTGCAGTGAATCTGTTTGGGTCTTACATAGAATTTCCTCTGGATCCCAGGCATATAACTTGCTTCTCTTGTGTTCTTTGATGAAAGTTTTACAATGTTACTTTTTTCATTCAAGTTGTTTTCTCTGACTCAATTTTATTTTAGTACAAGGTAAGAGGATAGAAGGCCATATTAATCTTTCCCTATAGAAATCCAGTTTTTGTGGCACCATTTATTGAGCAGTCCTTTTTAATATCTGCCCTGTCACGTCAAGACCTTTTGTAATCACGTTTCTTTATGTGGGCATGAGCCAAATTTTAAACCACTAGTCTTTTCTTTTGTTCTATTTAAGTTAATGCAACTCTTTTTAGGATACTGATGTAGTTATGGTCTCACACCCTAGACTTATTGTTTTCCTTGTCTCTTTACACTTTCCGGATTTAAATTCCAGTTTTACATTTAGAGGAGAGAAAATGTGACAGGTCAAGCTGAGTCCCACTCCTCCCCCTCATCTGAAGCACAGGATGGAGGCCTCACACAGCACAGCCTCAGCCACCGAGGCTCTCTGCCTCTGGAGGACAGGAAGATACATTCTAAAGAGAGAAGCCAGCTGGGCACCTTTCTCTCTGAAATGTTCATAAACGCGAGACTGTAACCACTCATAATGTTAAACATTTGACAAAATTGGTTGCAGAAATTGCTCATCAAGGAGCTTAAAAATGCTTCTGGAAAAAAAAACTTTATTAACAAGACAAAAATAGATTCAAGTGATAACTGGTAATATACAATATGCCTCCATCAGTGGTAAGAACTGAAATCCCTATAACTGTTTTAAAAGGCAAATAAGTAGCATTTGTCATGCACTTTAGAGAGGCTGATGTCCTATGAATAATTTGAAAACATTATCCTATGAGAATGGCTGTTGATTCATAGAGAGGTCTCTGAGCTGAGGCCTCCAAGAAGCAAACCCCAAGGCAAGGATCTATTGCAAGTGATGTGTCTAAGAAGGATCCCAGGGGAAAGAACCAAGGAGAGGAAGCAGGAACTGGAAAACAGAGTCCAGAAAGGACATGACTTCAAGTAAAGAGTCAGGCCAGTTTCTGCTGTTATCTCAGGGACACCCTGGCCTCCGTGTTTTCCCCCTAGAGGCAAAATTCCCCTGCAGTGACACCTGGACACTGGCCAGTCATTGTTCTAACACTCAGTTTCCCAGGGATGAATGGTCTTGTTGCAAAAGGCCTAATATCCACGGAGTTAATTACAAAACAAAACTGACACAATTTAATGACTTACCATGTAAAAAAATTATATATGAATAACGAATATCTCATTCTTAAAGAGTAATTAATAAAATAATAAAAGTGACCATGACAGATGTATGGTGAAACAGTAGAATATACTGTTATGTGTGTATATATATATGGGCCTAGTTATGTTGGAGATAGAGGAAGTGAGAGGGAGAGGTAGGATTAGATATGGAAATAATAAATGTATTTTCTAATTGGTAGACTGCATTTCATAGTTACTCTTATCAGCATGCTACATTTGTAGAGAAAAAGGCAATGAAATCAAGTAAGTGCATGTGACAGAAAGAGGTAAGATAGAGAAAGAAAGAGAGCAATCTTCCATAATATGTGTGAATGTAAACAAGCAAACTGCATCGGTGCACAGCCAAGTCCCTGGAGAGCAACTGTCCTCTGGAGACCATAGAGTGTGCTTCTCACCTCTTCCCCTTTCGGGGCATCCAGCATGTGAGTCCTTGCTTCCTCTTTTCTTAGACCATAAGTCCGTGTCTGTATCTGTGTTTTAACCTAAGATACACTGACCATCCTGTGTGTTGTGGCTGTGTGTATGTGTGTAACTGCGCTGCCTTAATGTTCCGCAGGACAATGCAACAATTGTTGGTGCCCCGAAAACTTTTTTTAAAACGTCAAACTTAAATTATTTTATTCTTATCCAAAGATACGTGGTGGCTCACGCCTGTAATCCCAGCACTCAGGAGGCTGAGGCAGGAGGATCGGTGCGAGTTCGAGACCAGCCTGGGCTACAAAAGTGAGCTCAGGACCAGCCTCAACTGCATAGCGAGACCCTGTCTCAAAAAGACAAAAAAAAAAAAAAAAAAAAGAAATAGTTTTAAAAAAATTAAAACTTAGAGATGGTACAGAACTTCCAACAGAACAATAGGAATTCAACAATGGTTGCTGTATGGCATGTTGTTGCCTTCAAATTAGTTGTTCAGATTGCCAGATATAAGCATACAAATTGGTTTTTTTTAATTATACATTTTAAAGGTCAAGAAAAACGAATTAAGCATCAACTGCTCTCTTCTGTAGACCCCCAGAAGTCATCAGAATTATCCAAGCCATCGTACATATCCACATACATATATCTCTTTCCCTCTTTCCTGTCTTTTTCCTCATCCTAGTTCTTTCTTTCCTTTGAACAGATTCTTTCTCTTTCACAGTATCTATTATACCTTTCAGATTTTATTTACTCTTTCAGGTTTTTACACTAATGAGACAATCAGTGTTGCGAGAGCAGATCAGATTTACTTCACTTATGAATATAGTCTCTAGTTGCATCCATTTACCTATAAGAACCTTGAATTTATCTTTCTATACCTGATTAATGCTCCATTATATAAAATTACCGCATTTTTTTATCCATTCCTCAGTTGACGGGCATATGGGTTGTTTCCAAGATTTAGCTATGCCCAATTTTGCTGCTATAAATATGGGCGCACATATATCACTGTGGCATCATGTTTGCAGTTCATCTAGGAAAATCCTCAAGAAGGGAAGAGCTGGGTTGGATGAGACCTCTAATCTTCACTTTTTGAGGGATCACCACACTTATTTCCACAGAGGTTGTAACAGCCTACACTCCCAAGAATAGAAAAGGGTTCCTTTCTTTCCCACAACCTCTTCAGCTCTTGTTATTCGTGGACTTCTTGATGTTAGCCATTCTTTCTGAGATAAAGTGGAATATCAGTGTTTCTATTTGAATGGCCAGTGATGTTGAACACTTCATATATATTTATTAAGTTGTATTTCTTGCTTTGAGAAGTGTATATTCATTTCAGATGTCCATTTTTGGACTGAGTCTGAATTTTGGTGGCCTGATTTTTTTTTTTAATTCATTATATGTTCTAGATAGAAGTCCTTTGTCAGAAGAACAGTTGCTATAATTTTTTCTCAACTTATGGGCTCTCTTTTTACTCTATGATATCTTCTGGCATGCAGAAACTTTTCAAAAAGATGTGATCCCAGTTGTTGATTCTTTGAAGTATTTCCCATGCAGTTTAGTTTTCGTTCATGGGCTCTCTACCTACCCCTATGTTTTTAAGATTTCTACCTACTTTTTCCTCCAGAAAATTTATTATTTCAATTTTAGCATTTAAATCTTGATCCATTTTGACTATAGTTTGGTGGATGGTGACAGATATGGATCTGATTTTAGCTTTCATCATGTGGAAAGCCAGTTTTCAAGCACCAATTATGAAAGTGGCTATCTTTCATCCAGTAAAGATGCTTGGTCCCTTTGTCAGAGAAAAGGTGGCTGAATGTGTTTGTAGTTTTGTCTTCATCTTCTAATCTGTTCCATTGATCCCCATGTCTGTCTTTATGCCACTGTCATGCTGGTTTTATCACAGTGGTTTTGTAGTATGATTTTAAGTCAGGGATTGTGATGCTTCCTGCCTTTTCTTTGTTACCCACATTTGCTTTTGCAATTCTAAGTCTATTCTGGTTTCAGATGAACTTTAGGAATGTTTTCTATAGACCAATGGTATTTTAATCAGGATTACGTAGAAGCTGCATAACAGCTTTAGAAATTTGGCCATTTTCAAAACGTTGGTTCTTCCTATCCAGAACAAGGAGTATCTTTCTATTTTCTGAAGTCCTCTTTGATGTCTTTTCTCAGAATATTGTAATTTTCACTGTATAAATCTTTTATTTCCTTTGTGAGTCTGATCCCTAAGTGGCTCTTTTCTTGTGTTGTTGTGAAAGGTGTGGTTTCTCTAGTTTCTCTCTGTGTACATTCCTTGTTTATGTACCAAAATGCTATTGATTTTTAGTGCTGATTTTGTATCCTGCTACACTACCGAATTTGACTATTAAGCCTACGAACCTCTTTGTAGAGGCTTTTTTGGTGTCTTCTATATAGAGTGTCATGTCATCATTTGACTTAGAACTCTTGTTATAAGAAACAATGAAAACACTCAGAAAAAGTTTCATTTTTTTTTCAATTTTAATATTTGTCAGTATATGTTTGCAGTACATGATATTTACTTTCCAATGAGCAGTTGGTGCATGTATTAGCACATCTCAATTCTTTTTCCATCTTTTCCCCTCCCCTTCCTCTCTTTTCTTCCATCTCCCTTAAGCTCTTATGTATCCTCCTTAGGCCTAGTGTCTATCATTAATTCTGTTCTTTATTGTATTTATAATTTCAGTTTCTAATTCAATAGAAACCATACAATATTTTAGCTTGTGTGTGAAATTTATTTCACTTTAAGTTAGCATGTACAAATGACTCAGTTTTGTCCTACATACATATTCCATTATGTATAACTATATTTTCTATATACATTTATCTGTGGCTAGATACATAGGATACTTCGAAGGCTTACACATTATGAATTGTGCTGCTATAAACATGAGTCTGTATGTATCCCTGCAATGTTATGCCTTTAACTCTTTCTGGAATATACTAAAAGGAAGAGCTGGGTCAAATGGAATCTTCCAGAAGGTTACAGTAAGCTACAGGCAGAAGAGCTGAGTTGCTCCAGGCCATTACTGCCCAGAGGAAGAGTACATGAGCTACCACGTCCAATAGTGACTGCCAGGTACTTTAACAGAAAAGGACCTAGTGGTCCCCAGCAGTGGCACCTTGTGTGGACAGTGGTCATTTCCATGATCGGGTTACCTCATCCCAAAGACCACCTATTTATTCCTTTCCAATACAAATTACTTCAGGTAAAGTAAAAGTAATACTTAAAGATTAAATTATTTTACATGATCAATCTTAAAATCAGATTCTTTCAAAATGTCATCTAATAGAAAAATGCCTTTTCACAGTCGGGTGCTTCATAAATATTTAAATGAATTTTTGTGTAACTTCACAACATGTGGACAAAATTGAAATGAATCATGAGAAATTCCTACAAACATTTACTGTACACTCCACTTTACATCCTTCGGTAACATAAAAGAACTTCATCAATCATGGCTTGTCTATATTTGACACAATATTTTCATGATCTTCTATGAAAGAAGATCTTCTAAGATCCAAAATGCACAATAGATATGATGGAAAGGAAAGACACTCTTCACAAGGAAAGAACTGGGATGGGGGAAAGAAGAAAAAGAGGAAGAAAAAAAAAAGAAAGAAACTATGAGACTGGGTGTGGTGACCCGCTCCTGAATCCCAGCGCTTGGGAAACTGAAAACAAGGGGATCACTACAAGTCTAATCTGTGTAGTGAGACCCTGCAGACTCTGTACTAAATGCATAAAAAAGAAGAGAAAAATATAAATACATACACACACATACATATGCACATACAAAGGAGCTAAGATAATCTTACTAATTCACTGAATTAGTAACTGAAACAATTCCCTGAAAAGAACGGTTAGTGTCAATGCTGTTGGCCATTTTTGCATGCCTGTAACTGGTAATCTGAGCAACTATTTTGAAGATAAGAATATGCAATATAATAGTCATTGTTAGCTTCCTATCATCTTGTTTTGAAATTCTGCATAGATTTTATTGGTTTTTTAAGTTCTTAAAATAAAAGAAGTGAACTCTGGGTTCTGCCAGAATGTGGAATAACTTTTATAATCCTACATAATAACGTCACATTCCTTACATAAAGAGGTATTTTTCCATAACAATAGTTCTCACAGTGAAAAAAGTCTAATTAATGTGGAGAAATAATTAGTATTAAAATTACATTTTTATTACTCCTAACAAAATCAATCTTATTTGTTTTGAGATTATTTAAAGATTGTTATCCCAGAGATGTGAAGCAAAACCATTATCCTATGAGTTGGAAAGGTAATTTTATACTCTTCTCCATTGTTGGCTTGGGCCAACAACAGTGTCACAGAACAGGTGACATAAAAGACAAAAATATGTCATGTCAGAATGTTTGAAGCTGGATGTCTGAGATGTATGGATGTATGGATAGGGTTTGGTATTGTTTTGGGGGGGGCAGGGGTTACAACTTCTCCTTGTCTTGAGAATGACTGTTTTCTCCCTATATCTTTACCTCTTGCTTCTTTTCCCCAGAACTCATTTGTGCCCAGATTTTAGTTTATTTTAAGAATACCAGGTAATATTAGACTACAGTCCACTCTAAATACTACCTTTCCAATTCTTTGTTTAAAGACAATTTTCAAACACGGTTACATTTTTGTCTCATTAGGACAGGAGACTTGAGCATGGA
Source organism: Myocastor coypus (assembly GCA_004027025.1). Classification (NCBI taxonomy): domain Eukaryota; kingdom Metazoa; phylum Chordata; class Mammalia; order Rodentia; family Myocastoridae; genus Myocastor; species Myocastor coypus. Next base: position 12,572 of record PVJA010023744.1, on the reverse strand, counting down.
AATTGAGTGGTGGATGGGGGAGAGGAGACAGCTTAATCTATAATAATCATCTGTCGCCATAGAACATTCCTCAAAGAAAAAGTAAGCAGACCTGGTCCTGGCCCACAATTATAGACTGCACAGGGTCTAATGCAAGCATTATATTTGTTTGGTGAGAGAAAACCAGACATTTGTCTCTTTGGAGTTACAAGAAAGAGAGTGAAGCCACCTATTTGCTGTTCCTTCCACAGCATCTCTCCACATTGCTCCTCAGAGAAAGGACACACCTTGCCGAAGAACAAGGTCAGTAAAGGAGAGGACCTAATGCACAGAAATCAACAGCAAGACACTGCTTCATCTGCTGGCCCTAAGTATCACAGGCAAACAGGTTAAAAGATAGCTACCCAGAAGAAAAATTCACTAGTACTGAGGCAGTGTAAGTCTCAGAAGGTTGAAGTTTTTATTTTGTTTTAAAACATGATTTTTTTTCCTGCTGTATGCAGTACTGAGGGTTGAGTCCAGGACCACTGTATTACTGTGCTATATTGTCAGCCCAGTTGATCTTTTAAGACAAACTCTTGCTAAATCACGCAGGATAGGCTCAAATTTGCAACCCACATTCCTCATAAATTGCTGGGATTACCAGTATAAGACCACCTATTTTGTTTTGGGGTGGATTTATTTATTTATCCATCTATTTATTTATCTATCTATCTATTTACTTATTTATTTATTTTGGGCTATTATTCCACTTTTGTGAAACGTTCTGTTTTTCCTTTATATATGTACACACATTTATTTTCAAAGTCCTAATTTCAATCCCTACTCGGGTGAGTTTTCTCCAAATATTTAAACTTGAGTTTTGCCCTTATCTCTTCATTTACAGGCAGTGTGACACAACTTGCTTTCTGAAGGGCTTTTGCTTAGTTTATGACTTACAAGTTGTGTTGTTCCTTGCTAGAAGGAGAAGGTAAAATTTCTATTCTGTACACAGCAACCACTACAGTTGAAGGAACACAGGTTTGAATGGACAGGCACTGACTAGTGGATAGCGGACAGGAATATGTCCACCACTACCATTATACCTGTCTCTCTTTTATCAATGATGATTTCTAGTCTAGTAAAACAGCCAATGAAGCAGAAAATAGAAGTTATTATGTCTTATAGGTAACTTTCCCATGAATCCTGGCCCTTATTACAAGGAAAATATGGGCCCACGGAAGAGTTTGAATTCACTGACGTAACTAGATTACCTTTTCAAAGACCACTGTGGGCACAGTTGCTGGAGAGGGGAAGTTCCAGCAATAAACCAGGCGAAGAGTTTTTTGGTGACCTGACCGCATCTAGGAATGGTGGGATTAGTGAGAAGCACAAAAATAAAACAACTCCTTAGGAGCCGCAATCAATAACGGGGCATTGTTAGATGAGCTATCAAGTGGGCAAATGCAACATTTAAGAAAAAGACAGAAATACACGGGAAAAAAGTGGTAGCTTCAAATTTGAAAATATTGAACCTGAAATATTAAATATCCAAATAAAAATGTTCACAAAAATAGGCAAATATGAATCTTGAGAAGGACGTTTCTGAAAGAGAGAAATCATACGATCTAGAACCATAAGTGCCAGAATGTTAGCTGAGACAGGAGTTCTCTAAATAAGCTGACAGGAAGGACAAGAGAACAAGGAGGATCCGAGGAGTTGGCCATTTTGAAAGCTATAGGAAGACGACATGGAAAGAGAAGCTTTATAGGATCAGTCAATTGTATATGGTATTAAGTGCTTCAAAATAAGTAGACAAGGACAGGAATGAAATACGGGCACTGTGGGAACTAGTACACAAGTAAAGATCACTAGAGGCTTGAGGACTGCAATGGTGTAGTCAAGGTAGTGCCACGGTATAGTAGAAGAAATTCACTGAAGGTAAGATTGGGCAGGGGAGATAGCTCTGCAGTCTAAGCACCTTCCTGGCAAATGCACAGACCCTGGTGCTAGCTCCACTACCCCATGGCATGCTGGACCTGCATGAAGCTAGCTGTCAGAGCCAGATGTGATGGCGCATCCCTGTAATCCCAGTGCTGGAAAGGCTAAAACAAGAGGATCACTATGAGTCCAAGCCGCATAGCAAGACCCTATACCAAATAGATACATAAACAAAAAATATTTGAAAAAAAAAGTAAAGCTACTGATTAAAAAAGCAAGACAGTAAATGTGTCAAACAGGGAAGGCTCTCAATTATCTCCAGTTTCTCATTCTCTATCTACACTGTCGGCTATATTATGAGGATAATTGTTTCTCTAGGGCAACGTAAGTCCTAATCAAGATTAAGGTTCATGTTCATAACTGTTCCTTTATCTCTTCCCCAAAATGGTTACAAATGAGACTCTTTTTAAATAAACTTTTGAATACACTACAAGGACTCTTTGGTTAATCCTCATACAGCTGAATTTCTGCAATGGGTCCCTTGGAATCTTAGCATATTTCCATGCCCTATGTTTCCCTCTGGTACTAGTGTTTTGTGGTCCCGTGATTTGATACACAGCCCTTCCTTCTACATGCACTATGTTGTCTTTATCTACCTTCTCCACTCACCAGACCCCTCCACATGCTTTATGGTTCATTCGGGTCACCTTTTTTTCAAACCCCTCCCCTGACATTTTTGTTTTGTCATGTCACAGAGATGTCCCTCAGACTCACACAAAGCTTTCAATGTCTCTCTTCGATAACAACTATATACTCCAGATCCAGATGTACGGACTATTTTATAAAGTGATTTCTCTACATGTTCTCTCAATAGAGATAAACTCTTCCACACATCATGGTTCACAAACTTTGTTTCATCATTATTCTTAGAGTTAGTATGCTGGATAACTATACGTAGTTACTATGTAGTATCACAAGGTTCCCGTATTTTCAAGGTAAAGAAAGTTATAAAGGAGGCATATATTATAATGTCTTACAAGTTTGAGAGTGATTCTGACATTAAATAGAAAAGACACTGTGATAGTTTGTGTGTATTTGTACCCCACAAAGCCTCATGCAGTCATTGATGTTCCATTCTACAGATTGTGATTAATTCATAATCCAAGGCTGGGATTACGGGTCTGGGTTCTGCTAGCCTTAAGAGTGTGAGCGCTACACCCAGCCTGGGGCAGATAGCCTGAATGTAATGGGGGGGGAGACAGGGAGGGAGGGAGGGAGGGTGGGAGGGAGACAGAGAGAGAGAGAGAGAGAGAGAGAGAGAGAGAGAGAGAGAGAGAGAGAGAGACTTGCTCTGTGTAGCCATCGTTCCACAACTCCTCCCTTCACTCTCTGCTCTTTGCCGCCACCATGAAAGGTTGCTCTCTGCCATGTGTCTCTCTGCCTTGGAGCCAGCTGAGCATGGACTGAGACCCCAGGAACTGTGAGCTAAATACATCCTTCCTTCCTTCGTTCTGAGTGTCAGGAATTTGTTTTGGCAATGAGGGAAGAGTAACCAAGATAAAATTAAAAGCACTCAGGATTTGAAATAAATTGGAACTAACTTTTACAATAGAAATTACTTTTTATGCTATCTTCACAAACAATTTCCTGGATTTTTCCTGTGTTTCACAATTATGATTCACTTGTACAAAGTAGTGTGTGTGTGTGCATGTGTGTGTGTGTGTGTGTGTTCTTCACAGATGAAGTTAGAAACACTAAGCATGGCACTGAGTAAAATGAGAAGCAACTCTGCATAAAATAGCAACTCTGCTAAACCTCAGCTTTAAGCCAAATATTTTTAAGACCCTCCATCATATTTTTCACAGTAACTATGCTAATTTACACTGCCACCCACAGTGTACTTTTTATGTTTGGTGTGCATAGACACCATGTAGATGTAATATAAGTTCATATGTGTTTTCATACATTCATGTATGCATGTGCCTATATAAGTGTATGTGTATAATATATACAGAGATAAATATAGAGACATATGTCCTCCTTACTAACCTGAGATGATGTCTAATTATGGTTTTGATTTTGCGATTCTCTGAAGCTTGGTAAAACTGACCGTAGTTTGTGTCCCTGTTGGCCATTTGCATACTTTCTATTGAGAAGTATCTGTCGAGGCCTATTGCTTAGTTTAATGAACTTATTGGTTCATTTTCCTGTTGTGTTCTTGGAGTCCTTTGCATATTCTGAATTTCAATTTCCTGTTAGGCAGACACATTGTAAATATTTTCTCCAGCTTTGTAGGCTGTCTCTGTACTCTGTTGAGTACTTCTGTTTGTTTTGTTTGTTGGTGTGTAGATTTTTAGTTTGATAGATGGCCATTTGTTTGGTTTTGCTTTAGTTTCCTCTGATTTTTGGTCTTGTCTACAAGAAAGAAAAAACCCCCAAGCCCACTTTAAGATTCTCATGCCTCTCTGAGATGTTTCTAATAACAATACTGTAATGTTCAAAAGATTCAGAAGAATTAAAAAGTAAGCCCCCAGAATGAATGGAAAGTAAAAATAAAAATAAAGACATTACATAACCTCTGAATTCAAGTAAAGAAATGATTGACAAACTAAGAGAACATAAGTAATTTTTGCTAAAAATTCATGCAAAAGAAATCATTCGGAATAAATTAAAAACATTAGTCCAGTATCAGAATTAAAGAGAAAAATGCAAAATGCAATACTCTAGAAAAGAACCATTGAGCTTGTAAAAGACTTATCCAAAACTACTTTTGCTTCTTTGCTTTTTTGTGGAATAGAATATGTGATTAAATAAGTAAAACTGTCATAAAAGGCAGTTTCCAAGTATTAAGCGTAGAAATATTTATATTCTTTAAAAAGATAAATCAAACATTGGACTGTAGATTCAAAACTTCAGGAGTAGAACAAGATGAATAATGCATCATATTTGGTTAATAATTTTTCTATTTTATCTTTGGAGTGAATCCCTGCTCAGGGGTAGGAGCAGACCGCCCAGAGACTGTGAGAAGGAAAATCTAGCTAGCAATGGGAAAGCCGCTCAGATGTGGACTGTGATATCAAAGGTTTTTTTTTTTTTTTTTTTTTTTTTTCAGAATCAATAGGTGAGGGAAGACTTAAAAGATTTTTTTTTTTTTTTAATCAAAACCAGATAGCTTCCCAACCATGACATCTTGGTAGTAAAACTGTTCAACTTGGGTCTGAAAGCATGCTGTTTTCTCCATAAAAATGATTATCTCAACATCTACAAAACATACATGTTAATATTATTTTAAAAGTTTCTTGAACTGATAATCTGACTGTTTTTTGCTAAGCAAATACAGTTGAAAGCCCTCCAGTCGTCCCTGTCTAACCCAGACACAGCTTCAATGAGTTTCTTGTTACACATCTCTGCAGCATTTCCTTAGGAAAATACAAGGGAAAATGCATATACGAGTGTTTTCGACTTAGGCACAAAATTTATATGATAGTCATGTTACTCACTTTCTTTTTATCAATAAGTATGCATTGGAGAAACATCTACACTTCAACTGCATTTCTAGATATCTATGAATAAATTCAGGGGGAAAAAAAGAAAAAAATCTTATCTTATACATTTAACATTTCTCCAATTTTATTATCTCTTTTCCTGTTTTCCATTTGTGATTTTGCATTGTTATTCCCTGTCTGCTTTACTTATCTCATATCTCATATGAGAATGCTTATAATAATAGAACTCGTACCTGAGCCTTGTTATGATAACTCACTGAATAAGAGACATAAAGAGCTAGTCAGATTCACCCTCATAACAAGCGCTTGAAGACGAAAACAATGACAAAATAATAATAACTTTATTTGATCACCTTAGCAAAAGAGGTACACTGTATCTGTATATGTTTCCACAAACATATCCTTAAGTAAATTTAACTTGCTTCCCTTTACTGTTGCAAAACTTGCCAGTAACCAACTCGAATTACTCAAGCCAGAAAGCTTCTGTGAGTCTCCCCTGCTACGCCTTGGTCAGCAGACCTGTGGCTCTGCCTTTGTACTATAACCCGGCTTCACCCGCTGCACCGTCTCCACTGTTGACGCCATGTTCAGCGTCAGCGCTGGCCTGAGGTGCTCAGCTGGCTGTGCCACCCGCCGCCCCGCTTCATCTGTTGCCCACGCACAGCCTCGACATCTAGCCAGAAAGGGCTTTTTAAAATAATAATAATAATAATAATAATAATAATAATAATAACTTGAATTAGATCAAATCATTCTTCGCCCACTGGCTTTCTGTCAGTTGAAATCAACTGTCTCGTGATGGCTCAGTGAGCTTCCAGAGCAGCTACCTTCTCCAACACAGGCGGCCATGCACCCCCTCCCTCAACCCAAATCACTTGTGGGGTTTTCCTGCCCCCGCTTAACCAGCTATGCTCGTTGCTACTACAGGACATTACACCAATTCTTTCTTTTCTCTCCAAACGCATTAACCTAGATGCACAGCAAACACTATTTCCTCACTATTTTGAGGACTTCGCTCAAATACAAGATTATCAGATGAAAATATAAAAGCACGAGGCACCAGTTAGAATGGAATTCCAGATAAACAGTGAATTACTGTATCTTCTGCAGCCCACATATTGGACATCTTTATATGAAAAAGTATCATTTATCTATATTAAAGTTTAATTGGCCAATCGAAGTTTTTTTTCTGACAGACTTACAATTCTCTCCCCACAGAGGCCTTCCCTTCTCTTGCTCCGTTGCGCTCTAATTTCCTATCCTGTTTTATCGGTCTGTATGGCATGCTACTCTTCTAGAAATGGCACTTGCATTTTACTTTGATAGAAAAATATTTGTATAGTTTCTAAAATGCAGGTTCTATAGAGACAGAAAATTTGTCTCTATTTTCAAAACTCAACGCATAATAGGTGCTGGATATATTCGAGCTGTTTGAGTATAAATTAACACACTAATGGTTCATTCTTACATGTTTGTTTTGCTGTGGCAGCGCTGGGATTTAACTCAGGACTTCATGCTGGCTGCATAAGCCCTATACGATTTAGGGACATTTCCAGTCCAATTTTATAACATAGACTATCTTAGATAAATACAAGGGTAATTCCAGCATACAGGCTCTGACAATTTAAAAATCAATAGGTTACCTGGCCGGCCAAATAGCTCAGCGGATTAAGACGCCTGCTCAGGCAGAGCTCAGCAGAGTTTGATCGTCAGCGTGCCGTGCCTGACCTGCTCTCAAGGTGCGCTGAGACCGAGAATGAGAATGGGCGTGGTTGTGGGTGTGCACCTGTAATCCCAGCGCTTGGGAGCCTGAAAACAGGAGGATCACTACGGGGTCTGATCTACACAGTGAGACCCCGTAGACCCTGTACTAAATTCATTGAAAAAAAAAAGTACATTACCATTTCTCAATGCACCTTTGCACACAAATTGGAGAACTTTTCCACTGCGATGTTGAATGCATACAACATCCAATCTCATTTGTCCTGGATAGTTAAAAATGAGCTAAACACAACATAAACTCACAGGAGAATGTCTCTTAATTTATACATTAGAAGCCCACAGTCTCAGAAACTTTAAATGGGTTTCCCAAAGGGAAGAAGCTAATGCATCACATTTTAGAAAGATTTTACAACCAATTCTCTCACTGCTGTGTTAATGAGACTTTACCTATTTAATGAACTGACTACTTATAGTACTATTACAGAATACAGCCACAGAGGAGATGCTCTGTAAATATTTGCATTTGAACGATGAATCGAGAACTAAAATCTGGGCCAGGGCTATAGCTCAGCAGTCTAATGCACCTGCTTAGGCAAGCTTAGGCAACTGCAGGGACTGTGGTTCAATCCCTGGCACCACATGCTGTGCCAGCCTCACCCTCAGGGCAGGCTGAGCCGGCCATAATGTAAATAAGTAAATAAACTGAAATCCATCTTTAGCCCACTGATCAGCTATAAGATACGGCATTTTGATATTAACCACAGTGGATATTCATTGATCATATAAATTTTTATTAGTACATGTTTATAAAACAAAAACATTATCACGGTACTATGGGCACTGTGTTTTCAATATTCAACTAAATCACATTAGCTACATGTAAAAAGAGAACCTCATCTTTAGTATTGAGTTGATTGAATATTCAGTTCATACAATGATATATGGGGATCAAAATTTTTTTTAATTTTCTCTAATTTGTACAGTAGTAGATTTATAAGATGAAACAATCTAAATTATTCCAACTAATGAGGCATATCACTGTGTCTGAGGCATATTAAGCAATAACTTAAGTGGGTAGCAGTAGTCGTACAACTTATTCTCCCTGTCTTATGAAAACAATAGTGACATTAGGGGCTGGAGAGATAGCTCAGTGGCATTGCACCTGCCTGGCAAGCGCAAGGTCCCAAGTTTGATCCCCAGTGCCACTAAATAAATAAATAAATAAATAAATAAATAAATAAATAAATAATGGAGGTCTTTCTGGTTAGCTCAGTGGTTTAAGTGCCTGTGTGGGCAATCCCAGTCAGGCACAGGGGATGGTGGTTCAATTCCCACATACACTCTGAAGGCAGCCTGAGCCAGCCAATAAAAAAGAAAGCAACAACAGAGATGTTCCTAAAGGATTTGATGAAAAGAATTTAATGAAAGCAAAGAAGAGCAGAATATGTGTATATATATATATATATATATATATATATATATGTATATATACATATATGTACATATATGTATATATACATATATGTATATATATGTATATATACATATATGTATATATGTATATATATACATATATGTATATATATATATGTATATAGATATAGATATATAGATAGATATAGATAGATATCTTCAAAGATAATTGATGTTTTCAAAAGTATAAGGTACGGGATTTCTGAGTATGCTGAAAACATGGGTGATACAGGATGAGGGAGATGAGTCAATTAAATGCCCGTAGGACCTGACAGACCAACAAATAAAGAAGCCAACCATATAGGTGCAGATCTTACCCAGAATCAACACTCTGTAGTAGTGAGCAGAGCTGTAACCCAAGTACTGTTGGGTTTTTCCATTTTTCAGTAGAAACTTTAATAACTTTTTATAAACTCACTAATTTTATAAAAGCAAAATCTGTTGTATTCTAAGTAATACACTGGATAAACAAAAAGAGAGTAGTTTGAACGTAAATGCCAGAGATAAATAAAAAGGTTGGAAATACAACAAGAAGAATAATCGCTCTTTACAATGGAACTAACATTAATGAAAAGATAAGAAAATATATTCATAAGAAGTAACAATGTTTTAATTTTTAAAAGGAAAAATCTTTTAAATGGAAATTTTCATATTTGAAATGTAAAATTAATTGTATGGGGAATGAACTGAATGAGCAGAGAATAAAAGAAGGTAAATTTTCAGACATGATAATTAAAAGGCAACAGGAGAGAAAAGAACGTTAAATTATTCTCACATTTTTGTCTCCACACTAGGACTTTTAGGAAAAGATAAACGTGAACATACACAGGGAGATGCGGCACTGCCAAGCTAATTGTGCAGGATGACTTCCCAAAGCTGTCAGAAATGGGTTTGCAGTTTGCAAGAACTCACAAAAGGGCCAAAAGACTATTTTATGAAAGAGTAGAATGTCGCTGTAGGGCCGGCTAAACAGCTCAGCGGGTTAAAGAACCTGCAAGCAGCCGAGGGGCCAGGGTTGGATCCCTCAGGCCGGCCCCGCTCTCAGGGCGTGCTGAGACGGCAATTGAGACTGGGCATGGTGGCGCGAGCCTGTACTCCCAGCTCTTGGGAGGCTGTAAACAGGCGGATCACTAGGACTCTGAACACCCTGTAGATCCTTCCCTCCAAATAAAGAAAGAATAATAAATAAATAAAGAATAAGAAAGAAAGAAAGAAAGAAAGAAAGAAAGAAAGAAAGAAAGAAAGAAAGAAAGAAAGAAAGTGATCAGTATGCATATCTAAATTGTGCCAATACATTTTTTTGGTCATTTTTTCCCATTTATGTATTTCGTGCAAGGTCTCACTACACATCGTGGACTTCATCGTGATCTTCCCGTCTCAGCCTGCCCAGTGCTGGGATCACAGGCATGCACCACCACACCTGGACTTGAGCGTTCAAATTCTCCCAGGGGTGAGACCAGCATTGGAAAGTGGGAGTTGGGGTTGAACCTTGGTCTCTGCACTTGCCAAAGCAGCCACTTAGTGTGCTGAGCTACCTTGCCGGCCCTGTACCTATAAAATTAATATATATTTTTAAAAATGTCTATAATCAAGTGTGGCATAAAAGTAGACATATGTTAAGGAACTCCAACTGAGTGCATAGGAACAGCTGATTTTCAACTGTGCCACTAGTGTTCAATGAGAAAAGAAGTGGTCTTCTTCTTAATAATGCTAGGACCCTGCCACAGGCAAAAGAGTGAATAGCCCTACCTCATACCATGTGCAAAAATTAATTCAGAATAGATCAAAGACCTAAATGTAACAACCAAAACCGAGAAGCCTAAAAGAAAATATAAATATAAATCTTTATGGTCTTGGATTAGGCAATGGATTCTAAGAAATGGCAGCAAAAACCGCAAGTAAATAAATAAATAAATAAATAAATTGGACTCCATCAAAATCAAGAGCTCTTAGACTGAGTGTGGTGGGGCATGGCTATAATTCAGCAATGGGAAATCCGAACAGGAGGATCACTACAAAGCCAAGCTGCATAATGAGACCTTGTACCACATATGTTAAAAATAAATAAACAAATAAATGCTCTTGCACTTCCAAAGATACTATCAATTAAAAACCAGAATCCAAGGGCTGGCCAGATAGCTCAGTGGATTAAAGTGCCTGCTTAGGCAGATGCAGGGACCAGGGTTCGATCCCCTGCATGTGGTGCCGGCCTGCTCCAGGGGTGCTCTGAGACAGCAATTGAGACTGGTTGCAGGCCTATAACCCCAGCTCCTGCAAGGCTGAAAACAGGAGGGTCAAGAGTCTGATCTGTGTAGTGAGACCCTGTAGACCTTGTACTAACTAGAAAAAAGCAGAATCGAAAGGACTGAAGAAAATATCTGCAAATCAGCTAGCCAGTGAGGTCCACTGCAGTCCTCACCTTTTTCCTACTGTGACATTACCTGAAATAAACAACTGAGACAGGAAGTTGATACTTTGGCTCTTGGTATCAAAGGTTTAAATCCATGATCATTGAACTGTGCCACTTCTGAGTCCATAGTAAGACAGAACACCGTGACAGGGAGTACAGAGGGCTGCAGAGAGAGCAGCTCACCTCCCCTCACGGTGCTCAGGAGGCAGAATGAGACCTGAGCCCCAGGGACAGGCTGTATTCCTGAAAGGCTCCTCAGGACCTGCTGCCTCCAGCCTGGTCCCAGCTCCTACCATTTCTGGGCCCCCACCCTCAGACTGAGAAGCTATATATTTAAAAAAAAAAAAAAAAAAAAAAAAAAAGGAAAATAGCAGTAGGTCCATAACAATGGAGAGAAATTCTCAGGCATCACTGGTAGAAATGGGAAGCAGTGTAGCGGTTTTGAAAAGCAGCTTGGCAATTCCTCAAGATAGGTGCGCCACATGCCAGCCTTCCACTTACAGGTGTGCATACCCAAGAGAGTACAAGTGACACAAGTGCACTAAATTCCATAAGCAATGTTCATAAAGCGCGATTTACAAGGAACAAAAGTGAAAATCAGCCAAAATTTCATCTGTGAAGAAGAGACACAAAATGTGGGCTATCCCTGTGCGTGATTACCATGTATCCACTGAAGCAAATGAAATAGTGATAACGCTGCACTCTGGCCAGTCCTCGGAAACATAACGCTAGGTGCAGGAAGCCAGGAACAACAAACCGCAAATTGAAGGATTCTAGTCATAGGAAAAGGCCAAGATGGAAATTCATAAAAACACATGTTAAGTTAGTGGCTGCCAAAAGCTTCAAGGTATATGGGGTGGGTAGGAAGTGATTCATGAGATGGGCTTTTTATTTTTATTTTTGGTGAAGATTAAAATGTTCTCAAATAATAATGGTGATGGTTACATATTTTGAGAAATATGCTAAAGTCAGGAAGTTACATATTTATATTCTTCACTAATTTTTATGATACATGAATTGTATCATAAATTTGGGGAGAAATATGATCAATTTGGCTCAACGCATGAGCTTCACCTTTGCTACACCAGTAAGAGTCTAAGACTGAAAATTAGAACTATGTTGAAAATTCCTCTAAGGACATGAATTGTTGAGTGAACTATTTTTTTAATATCTCACATTAATTAAAATGAATAAAAAATTGCCTTCTGTTTTCAAAGTGCCTAAGGACAGGAGTACACACTAGGGAAAGTGGTACAAGGAGATAAACAGGTGATTTGTGTAGTTGAAGCATCTAATGTAAAAGAAGTAATACTGGGGAAATGCAGACAGAGGATTATTCCACGACAGAGTGAGGAAATTAAGCTTTTGCCCTATAGACCAGATTGTCTCAAAACTAGTGTTATGAAGTGTGAAGGACAAAATGCAGGGTTGTGGAAAAGAAAGAATTAGAATCTCGGGGCTGAGGAGATAGCTCAGTAGAATAAGTGGCAGAAGAGAAAAAGAAGAGGAAGAAGAAGAAGAGGAAGAAGAAGAAGAAGAAGAAGAAGAAGAAGAAGAAGAAG
>PVJA010023743.1:0-32590 GCA_004027025.1 Myocastor coypus | reverse complement strand
TGTTGATTTAGAAGGGTTAATGTTTAATTGTTTGATCAATCTTATATACCTATATGTATTAATCTAAACTGATCTGATGATGAAAATATGTAATATAACCATAAACTTAAACAATAAAAAATTGAAACTTAAAAAAATAAAAATTAAAATTAAAAATTAAAAAAACACCTAAAAAAATAATAAATAGAAATTATAAGCAATATTATATTTTGAGTAGTTCTTTATCTGTTTATAGTTTAAGCTTAGGACTTTTACATTTTTGTTTACTGTTCTGAAACATAGCAAAGATGAATATTGTATTCAAGCAATCTATCTTTTTATAAATATGCACAAGATAAAGTTTTTAAAGTGTTTATGATCTATGAACTACATATTTCTCTTTTTTTCTTTTTCTTTTCTTTTTTTTTTTTTTTTTTTTTTTTTTTTTTTTTTTTTTTTTTTTTTTTTTTTTTTTTTTTTTTTTTTTTTTTTTTTTTTTTTTTTTTTTTTTTTTTTTTTTTTTTTTTTTTTTTTTTTTTTTTGTCTTTTTCAGATGGGGTCTCACTATGCATTACAGTTTAGGCTGGCCTTGAGCTCACTTTTGTAGCCCAGGCTAATCTCAAATTCATACTGATCCTCCTGTCTCAGCCTCCCAAGTGCTGGGATTTCAGGCACGTGCCACCACACCTAGCCTTGGACTACATATTTCTGAAAACATCTTTAAAACTACATCTTTTTTTTTTTTTTTTTTTTTTTTTCTTTTTTCAGAACCTTTGTTTGTTCACTCATTGTTATGGTCGGTTCCGCCCACCCAGAGGGCAGGGCTGGTACAGCATGTGGTGCCGGGGATCGAACCATGGTCCCTGAAGCCGCCCAAGCTTTCCCAAGCAGGCGCTTTAGACCACTGAGCCATCCCACCGGGCCCAAAACTACATCTTTGAAAGTACATAACAAACTTTATGTTTGTGTTTCAGAGACAGGAGCACTGATTATATTGAGGACTGTGACTTGACAAAATTATAACTGGTGACTCATGAATTATGTAATACTAGGTCTTAAGTTATGTTCTACTCAAAAATGCAATGCATGAATGAGTTGTGAGATTATATTCCACCACCACTGATAGCCAAGTTTTATTGTATTTTATGACCTGGATAAAACACTATGACAAGTGAAACCAACGTTTGGCTAAGCCCACTTGATCTTTCCTTAATAAACTAGTCACAGGGGCATCATTTGGCAAAGGGCAGGCATGGCAGCACCACATGCGGTATGAACAACAGGCCAGAATGATACCCAAGTGACTCAGAGCAGCTGGGTTCAATACTATTACTGTAAGAACTTAGAAAGTTTTTCTAGTTCAAGGAATATATGGATATCAGATTTATTTACTTCTCTACTAGAACCTGAGTATACCTAATCCAAAAGTCCAAAATCTGATATTTTCTAATGCAGACACAATGTCAGAAGTGAAAACAACTTTGACACCTGCTGTCATGGGATTGACTGCAGTCAAAACATAGGTACATGACAAATATTATACACAATTACCTCTGGGATGTGTGTATAAAGTGTATATCAAATAGAAACAAACTTCATATTCAGGCTTGGGCTTCAGTCCCCAAATATACCAGACAAATTAAAATATTCTGAAGTCCAAAATATTCCTCAACTTGTACTCAGCCATAGTACACAGTAATAACACAGCACACAGTAATAACAAATCCTTTTGTCAATCCATTTGTTGCTGTTTGGCTTGTTTATTTGTATGCTTTGGCCAAAGGGGAATAGAAATAGCCTATGTTAAACAATAATTATCATGTCCTTTAAATATTTTATCTCACAGAATACTCATAGACTCTAGAGAGTAAATATCACCAGAATCAATAGGATTACTCACACTAAGATTTTCCATATAATTATGTATCATGTGAAAAATATACTCAATTTCTAAAATTATATGGCTGAAATATACTTTCTTTTTTGAAGTGTAGTTTTTAAAGCTCACGTTTGTATTATGAATAAAATTCACAACCTAACCAAGTCAAGTTGGATGGCTAATAAAGTATAAAACATCTACAAAATTCATTCTCAAATTTATCAAAATATTTTGAACTGTCCTGAACCGCAACTTTTAAACAAATACAAACACACGCTCAAGGTCTAATTTTAAAACCAGTACACTGAACCCAAGTACACATTTGTAAGGAAGGATAAGTGGATCCCCTCTGCGCATACATCCTGACATGTACTGCCAGGACATAGGAAGTCATCAGTGATGCAGCAGGCTTAGCACAGCCATACTTAAGTGTTCCAAATCAATATAAACATAATCAGTGGGAAATTAAATTCCCATAGAGCCAAGCATATGCCTTTGGAAAGCTTTTAAGTGTTTATCTCTCCATTGATCTGACAAGGAGTTCCAGCTTGCTTTTCAGGCAATAGCTCTATCCAAAACTCGGAAACACCAGCAGGTATTTATCAAAGCATTCGATATGCTGCAAAAACTCCTAGTACTTTGACTCAATATAAAAAATAAGGTCTTTGTGCGGTCAAAAATAGGGAAAGAATTATCTTAAAAAGCACTACTTTCCCCGCCCCTGGAGCATGCTGAGATGGCAAATGAGACTGGGCATGGTACCACATGCCTCTCATCCCAGTGCTTGGGAGACTGAAAATAGGAGGATCACTACTAGTCCAATCTGTATAGTGAGACCCTGTACTAAATACAATTTTTAAAAAAGCACTGTGTCCTTTTTTTTCTCCAATTTAATTAGCATTCTGTCTCACTATATTATTGCTATAACTTTCAGCAACCTTTTCACTAACAGTATGCTAGTACTTCTGCAAATATAAATGTGAAGAAAACTAAAACTTACTTTTTAGGGCCAGCCAAATAGCTGAGTGGATTAAAGCACCTGCAAGCAAGCTCAGGGGCCGAGGGTTCAATCCCTGAGCCTGCCATGTCAGTCCCACCCCTGGAGCATGCTGAGATGGCAGGTGAGACAGGAGCACATGCCTGTAAAAGCAGCTCTTGGGAAGCAGTAAACAGACGGATCACACTACAAGTCCAATCTAGTAGTGAGACCCTGAACACTCCTCAGTCCCTTCCCACATAAATAAATAAATAAATCTCACTTTTTAAAAATAGCCTCAGTAACTCATAACTATATTTGATATTAGTTCTGCTTAATGTTTTCACTTTTTTATGTCTCCCAAAGGAGATGATGAAACACTGTGGTGTGTAAGAACAAAGTAATGACACTGAAATTTGAAATATAAATATTGTACATATTATGTTGAGTATATACAATTAGACTCATAATGTCAATATCAAGACTATAATGTATCCAAACACTATGCTAAGCAACTGCAAAAAATAAAAAACAATTAAATATAGGCTTTCCCACTCAAAGCTCTCAGCACCTATGAGTAGAGACAGAGCTATCAGAGAATAGAAACAAGGCATTAAAGAAGCAACCGTTATGAGGTTTAGTGAATAGAGGAAAGCTTAACTATCAAAAAGACTGTTAAGCTGGATGAGCATGGCCTTCGATGTGCATGATAAAGATGAGTCAGTTTTTCCACAGTGAAAGTTGAAAGACACACCACAGAGACAATGGAATTGCCACACTGTGACCCCAAGAGGAACAAGTTCAGCATGGCATGAAGAAACCATAGGAGCATACGACACATAAAACATAAAGCTGTGGAGACAGCTTCAAATGTCAAGCCAACAGTTTATATGAAATTCCATCAGAAGCTTTGAGTCACAGTGTTTTAAGCAGGAGAGTAACATATAAATCCAATAGAGAAAGATTACTCTAGTTGCAGGGCAGGTAAGGTAGCTGAGCTAAGAGGAAAGAAAAACTCAAGAGGACTTCTAAATGGTCCCCACCAGGGTAGGAAGTTAGATAAAGGTACAAGAGATATTAGAGCTGTGGGCTGCCCAAGAGAAAGCTGTGTAACGTGTGAGGAAAAGGAGTACTAAGACACTGGGAGCCCATGGACAGGAGGGAACGGGCTCAGGCATCAGCATGTTGAGGTTCAGACAGAACCGCTCAGCTGAAGCAGGAGCCATCAATTAGGGAGACTAAGAGGCACTGATGCAGCTTGGGAAGAGACGTCAGAGTCCAGGGAGCCCTGGTGAGTTTCAGAGCAAGCACACAGAACCATTTTCAAATGTCTCTCCTATAGAAAGCAGTTCATCTCCCCACACCCCAAAACACTGTGGATCCTTCATGTTCAGTATAGGAAGGAAGGTCTCTCAGGAGTCAAAGAAATACATTCTCTATTCTGTTTTCTTAATAATTCTAAAAAATAAATTGCTTTAGTGAAATATTTCATTCAAAATATGTATGAGGCACCATTATGTAGATTAGGAATTTGGAATATGAAGAAGTCTATTATCCACACTAAGGTGCTTTTAAAAATCTTCCAAGATTGTCTGATCATTAAAAAAAAAAAAAAAAAAAAAACTGAACGTTTAGATTTTATTCCAGTAGTAGTAGTAAAAATAACTATGAAAACTAAGTATTTGAAATATTGTGTTAGAAACTATTACTGAGTTTTGTCAAATGCTTTTTAGGCACCAGATGGCATTCTTATTTGAGTTTCTGGCTATTATCAATAGCATACTAATTTTATTATACAAATAGACTTCTAATATTGAACCACCCTTGAATTCTTTGGTTATATACAACTTGCTTGTGGTAGATTATCCTCTGAATGAATGTGACCATACAGCATTTGTTCATATATAACAATGCACATTTATGTTCATGAACTGGGAAAATTCATGTTCAAGTACTGGGTTGTTTGGGGGGGTAGCCTTTTTGCATTTTATATCAACTCATATGCCTTTGAAATTGCCATGTCTGAAGACAGGATGGAATGATCAATAAAACAATAGCAAATGTGTCAGAAAATCACCTATTTGGTCTGCACTATGCTCAGGTCCAGCTGTTTTCAATGTGCACATTTTTCAATTGCAAACCTAGCTACAGCTGATGACACAAAAAGCAGACGCTGCCCTTCCCAAGAGGGACCAAACATATTAAAGATGTAGTGCTTGGGTATGAATGTGTCCTCCCTGAAGTCTTCCAGGTAACTGGCAATTTTATATTGTACCATTTTACCAAGGAGTCAGTGAGATCTGCAGAGGAGTCCATAGTATGTATGCTACACACAGCAACATGGGAGAAAAATATACTCAGTCTATTCTGGGCCCTAAAGTTTGAGAAATAAAACTTCATTGATTTATGTTATATGTATGTAATATATAATACAGGTAATACAGACTGCAGGCTGAACTCAAACTTACTTACTGAAAGGGACAGTAGAGTGAAACAATAAGATGCTTTGGCACACTGAATTATAAACCTCCTGGTGACAAAAACTACTCTTAGTTTAGCCTCATGTCCATGTGCACCTAGCACAAAGATAGTACATGGACAGTATTAACCTTTTACCAAACTAAAAATCTAATATTATGAAAATCCCAAAGTCTACCACTATGTTCTCTCCCGGCACCCAGATACACACAAAATGACGCTTAACACATTGCCAAAACATTACCTTCTGTAGTGTCACTAGTATTATAATTGTCACACTCACCTGCCACATTTGTTTCATTTCTTTTTTTAACTGGCCTCTGCACTATTCCTCTTAGGAACAAATGTATACCAGCTGTAAAGCTTCCACACTTCCTGTAGATATACCTACTGATGTCCCAGGGCAGGGCAAATGCCTCCTAACTCACTTCTAAGTTAGAATGTCAGCTGAAGAGCTTTAGGGAATAAGTATTTTATTTATTTCTAATTGTGCATAAAGCTCCAAAATAATCACATGTCACTAGCATCCTACGTAGCATTTGGAACTTGGGGTGACAGGGATCTGGGAAAAGCTAGGGAAAATGAGCATGGCTTTCCAAGTTCTGATATAAACAAATTTGCAAAGAGAATATTTTCTGAAAATCTCTGAACACCAAGTAAATTCTCTGAACACTAAGTAAAACATTTTGTAATATGTCTACAAAATTAATGTGTATTTCTGACACTGGACTCCACACAATTCTACCCCATTTCCCCAACGTTGATGCTCCCCTCAGAAGAAGCAGATTGTATTAATGATGTCTAAAGAAAAAGTTAAGGGCTGGGCGTGGTGGTGCACGCCTGTAATCCCAGCACTCGGGAGGCTGAGGCAGGAGGATCGGTGTGAGTTTGAGACAAGCCTGGGCTACCAAAGTGAGCTGAAAGCCAGCCTGAACTGCACAGCAAGACCCTGTCTCAAAAAGACAAAAAAAAAAAAAAAAAAAGTTAAGGAAAAATATTCAGCTACCTTGTTTCAAAATCTTGTATGAGTAACCTAATTGTATTAAGACATGTGCTACTAGGAATAAAATGTAATGTGATCTTTGAAGAAATAAAAATAAGCAACTCAGTCAAAATGATAATAATTAACAGGACTCAAAATGCTACATGAAGGACACAGTACACATAATGGTTAATATAAATGCTATAGTAAACACAGGAACTAGAGTCCAAGCTCCATTGTTTAATAACTTTGTGAGGTTGGGCAAGATATTTAATTTGCCAAAGCCAAAATTACTCATCAATAATATTCCAATAACAAAGATTGCATCCTCAGGTTTTGTGAGAAGGGGATTTAATGAGACCATTTTAATCAGAGCACTTAAATATGTGCTAAAGAAATCCTTCACGTTATTATCATTCCCTCAAAACTGTTTCCATTTTACATGATCATAACTAAGTAGATTATGGATTTTACAATTCTAGAAAGAGTGAAGCTAAAAAGAACATTTCTCGGGGTCAGTGGAATGGTTCTATAATTTTTTTGTTATTACTATTGCTCATTTCAGCATTCAAGTGTTCTAAAAAGCATATTTTTATGATCAAAAAACCTGGATGATATATTATTTTAGATACACAAAAATAAAATCCTTGACAAGACATCCAACCTGGGTCTAGGTCCTTGATGCAAGATCAATCACCCATGTTTTTGAGAAAATCATACCTTTTGTTTTTAGAAACAAAAGGTTTGTTTATCTCATTGCTAACTAGCTGGGGGATCATGCAATAAGAGTAGTCCATTCCTAGGATAACTCTAAAAATTTCCACTTCCCTTCTTTGCGAAACAAAATGAAAATAGTCTGCTCATAAGGTAACTCTAAATATTCTTCTACTTCAAACTGAATGTTTCTCTAATCACATGAGTCATGTCACCATTTTGTCCATTTAAAAAGACCTTTAAGCAATTATTATAAAGTATTATGAAGCTATCTATTACTAGAGCATTAGCAGAACCAGATGAATGATCAAAAACTGACCAAGTATGCATGATAGAAAGCACCAAAGGCATTGAGGAAAAGATACATTCCTTAATAAATAACCCTGGAGCATCATGGGAAAACATATAATTGGATCAACTCCTCATCTCTCACACCAAGTTACATTCTAAGTGGGATCCAAATGTAAAATATGAAACCACAGAAGAAAACATAAGGGAATTACTTTATAACCTGGGAGTGGGAAACTACTTTGACCTCAAAATGAGCCAGAGGGGAGCACAGTGCAGACAAAAGATGAACAAATAGCTCACAGAAAAAGAAAAAAGTTGTATGCACTGCTCAGCATTAAAAAAGGATGCTCGATCTTGCTAATAATAAGAAAAATACAAGTTAAAACATGAGAAACCATTTTGCACCTTTTGAATTAGTGAAAGTTTGACTACATACTCTGTTGGTGAGACCGTGGCGGGATAGACCTGGCTATATCATTGTTAGGAGGACAAATGGGCCAGCCCCTGTGGAAAGGAGTTTGGCAATATCTAGCTAAATTACACATTCATTTACTTTTTAACCTAACAGCTCCTCTCATAAAACAGAATTCCCACCAGTACTATACTACTAAAAAATAATATGAGATGATAAACATACAATATTATTCATTACAATGCCATAAGAAAAAAAAAATGGGAAATAATGCAAATGCCCATCAACAAGGGACAGGTTAAAGAAACTGTAGCACAACTGAATAATGGAACTGTCAAAAGGTACAAGGCAGATCTCCATATATCTACTGCATGATCTCCAGGATCTGGCAGGGAAGGGAAACAAAAACTACAGCCATGTGCATCCTGTCTGTTACCATCCAGTTAATAAAGGAAAGAATATGCTATATAAACATATCAACTTACATATTCAAAAGAAATAAAGGAGAGATGAGCCAAAGCTAATAAAAGAAAAAATATTTATCATGAAAAGGTCAAAGCAGGAAAAAAGAAATGAAAAAAAAAAAGTGATTATCTCAGTGTATTTCATTTTACAGTTTTGATTTTGGAAAATCATATAAACATCTTATAGATTTTTTTAAAAAATCAAATATCTTGAAACAAAAAGCTTCCTCTAAAATTCAAAATAAATCTAACAAGTGTCAAATTAAGTGGAAAAAACACAGAGAAAATAATTTTATTTTGGCATACTATATAGTCAGCATGCTTGGTACTAACAGGGTTATTTTATAAATACTGTGTTTTTCTCCTTCAATCAAATATTTTATTTACTAGCACTATCCACTGAGTGTGTCTAAAATAACAGGATCCTAATAGCAATGGGTAATCAAAATATTAAAGGACTACTATGAGTCTTTGGACATGAACACCACGAAAGCCCACTTGTACCTTATCTTAATTCAGGAAACAAAGGTTGACACATCATCTAAACAGCTAAGCAAATGCAGTCATGATGATCCATGTCAAATTCTCCAAACCTAAGGTGAAACAAGAAAAGTAGTGGCAGCTCAGCGCACACACGCGTACACGCACACACGCAGGCACAGCCCTGGTTACTCTCCCTGGGCCTCCTGCCTAGCACTATTCTCTTCCCCTCCGCCTGCTGCCACCCCAGGAATGCGCTTGCTCCAGCGCTCTCTTTTCTACATAGGATGCAGGGACACAATGGGAAGGCAGGGACAGGAGGAGGAGGTAGGCCTGCCCTCCTGCTGTGGTGTCTTGCTCTGATATGGCTTCACCCTCCCTGGCATGACTCCGTGTAGGCAGCCACCCTTCCAGAGCCCAAGTGTCCATGGCTTCGGACACAGGACACTCATAACTGCTTGGAGCTGTGGGCACCTCACCACTCCCCAGCCACAACACAGTGCTGGACACTGCCTCGCACTTCTAGTCAAGTGGGATGTCTCCACTTCCTACTGCAGTCTGACCAAGATGCAAATGCACACATGAGAACAACAGCATATGCACACACACATACATAAGTAAACATGTGTAAACATGTATACACATATATACACATATAGCACACGCAGCTCTACCTACATATCCACATGAATGCCACATGTTACTGCCTCCATATGTACACACATAAATACATAAATACAAAAACATCCAGATAGTAAATATGTATGAAACGTGTGCAGTGTAAGATTGGCAATAAATCTTACTACAATTTAATATAAAAATATAATTTTCTAAAAGGAAAAGTAGAGTAGGTCATGGTCTCCTAAGTAGGTTTTCAAAACTGTTATTGCTCTAAAAGTTTAGGGTTCCAAATCAGATGTCTAGACACTGCTAGTGACACAGCAAAAGCCACTAGGAAGCCACAGGATCACGAGAAAGCAGCCTGTGTCTGTGAGCAGGCAGCCAAGCACAGTGGCTCCCCTCTGCTGGGGCCAGGTGTGACTGAGGCCAGGCACTAACCAGCTCCATGTCTTGTTGACTCCTCTGTGCCCTGGGTACGCACAAAAAGGAGCCCTGCTTGCCTCAACCACTGGCTGTGAGGCTCCAAGCGCCCTAGGCGCTCACAAGAAAGCTGCACTTCATTCTGCTTAACCTGGATGTGCACTATCTCAGCTCAATAAATTCATATAGTGTCACTTTATGTCTACCCTCCCTCACCAGAAAGCAAAGTCATCCACTTAAGAGCACTCAGGACCAAAATGAACCTTGACACACACAAAAATCTAGTCTATTCCTTCTCATCAGCAGGACTACAGCGAAACCATTATGGGTAGATGATGTTTTGTTCTATTTTTAAAGATCTCCAGGGAAGGACCAATACAGATGGGTTGGCAGCTGAAACACCAGGGCACTGCAGGCCACTGCATAAATAGGGAAAGAGCTGAGGAGGGTTCCCAGCGCACTCCCCAGGATGTGTGGGCACTGCCACCATGCTGAGGGTCGTTCTGAAAATCTAGCCATCTCTCTGATTTTTCCTCTTCCTGTAATTACAAATGTTCCTTCACAAATGAAGGAAATAAGGTGAGGAACAAAAGAGAGGCACTGTAGACGTAGGCAAGTAGAGAGTGAAATGAGCACCCACATCGTTAGCCCTTTCCAACTGATGAGAGCACAGCTATTAATTCTACCCAAAGCACCCTATGAACATTTGGTTGCTTTAATTTGCTTCATGCCCACGTCTCCAATTTGAAGAGTTCTCCTTCAGTGTAGATTCATTCTTAGACATTAAAGAGCAAAATCTAAGTTAGCGATTGTCAACAAGGGTAAGGTTTTTGTTGTTGTTTTGTTTTTTCTTTTTTTTTTTTTTTTGATTTTTGTTTTGTTTACAGGACTGGGGTTTGAACTCATAACCTTGCACTTGCCAAGCAGACACTTGTGCCACAGAGCTATCTCCCCAGCCCCAACAAAGGTAAGTTTGCTCCTAGGGCACATGCAGCAATATCTGCAGACACTTTTAACTACCACAGCTAGGGCTTCTTATTGGTGCTGAGTGGACACAGGTCAGGGATGATGCTAAGCCTCCCATGATGTACAGGACCATGGCTCATAATGAAGAATTATCAGACCCAAGATGTCAATAAAGCCAAGATTGAGGATCTCTCTGCTAGACTCAAATCCCCCAGGCAGTGCCTTCTGGGGCCATGGACTTTTTACCTGTGACAGCTTACAGTGACCTGTTTCAGTGTCCGTACCTCAATTTACAGATATTGACTGAACATCTATTCCTTCTAGTAGGCATTCCAGTGAAGAAAAGTCAATATACTCCCTAAGAAAGATGTAAAAACCAACTGGAAAAGAAAGTGAGATAGAGGATAACTCAGGGAAGCACAGCCAAGCATATAACTGTGTACCATGTTTTAGCCCTTTCATTTATGGTGAAATGAGTCGAGATGAGGATAGATAGGGTCTCCTGTATGAAGTTTAGAGCCCTTTTTAAAAAATTATTTTTGAAAAAAATATTTTTGAAAAGGTAAGAGATACACGAAATTGAGGTAAAATGTCCACGACCCCCCCCCCCCCCGGTGCGGGGGGCTGCTGTTTGCATTAGCTTGCCCTCTGGAATGCCATACAATTTCTCCCACACAAAGAAATTACAAATGATGGTTCAGTTCCAGGTTAGCCCAGAAGTGCTGACTTAGCCATAATCCAACCAAGATAATAACCTTGAAGGTCCAGGAGTACAAGAGCCCTCAGCTTTATAATTTAGAAGGAAGAAGGACAAAAAGATTATCTGACTCCTTACTGCTTTGCTGCTCCCTCCTTTCCTACCCCAGTCCCTTCCCTGGCCACATTTCCTAGGGAAGTAAGAATAATCCTCAGGAAAAGTTTAATTAGCTCTCTTTTTTCATTTAAAAGTAATGTGTATACAAATTTAAATAACTCTCAAATCCTACCTGCAGTGCAGGTCTCCAGGCTCCTTTCTTCAAGGCAGCTAACAGTACTGCTCATTATATTTCTTCTAGAATATTCTCCACAGACACTCAAAAATATGTGTGTACCTATGCATTCATCTTTCAAATTATATAGAGAAATGGGGCCACAAAGTGCAGATTGTAGTTTGTTTTCTTATTACCCACAAATCTCCTTCCCTTTCTTAGTGGCTTTAGAAGAAATATCCTATTGTATAGATGACCAATTGTGCAATAGTGAGATGGCTCCTAGACACTGAAAAAGCAGAAGACTACTTTTCCTCTCTTACAATCTACACTCTTAAGCCTTACCTCAATGTGGAGCTACCCCAAGCCCTTCACCTTCACTGATTCTGTTCTGTACATGTCATCCCCAAAACATCTACCCTGCAGAAAATATGCACTCTCTAATATATCCATCTCATGCCACCCAACAGTCACCTTCTTCCAGAGTGGATGCTCTAACCCCATCCTGAAGAAAGCCATCTGATTCACGCTAATTACTATGATCATTGACAGCCATGCTTCAACCATCACATTTAGATTAACAATATTGGTGAACATCTATCTTGTTCATTAATTACATGGAGCCCATATTGGGATCTCAAGGAGAAGAACAACGAATTATTTTTATAGGCAGGCTAGAATGTCGGTCACATTGGCTACTGACTCACACTAGAAAATGCAGGCATGGTACCAATAGTGTTCAGAAAAGTTATCATGTCTGCATCTTGTACTCTGAACAACTATGAAGACAACATTGTGCACTGTATTAATTATTGTGGCTGTCCTACTAACATGTTGTGAAACTGTCTCATTGTTATTTCTTATTAAAAGTAATAAATAAAAAAGAAAATGCAGGCATGAAGAGCTTCTACCTAGTGATGTTCTTGGCAGTTTCTTCTTTTCCTCTGGTGAAAAGCCTAATGACTATTTAAAACCATGCAGATTTATCACTATATTCTTATTCAGTTGGGGGCTAGGAAGACTGGGCATCTGTCTGTAGGTGTGGGTCATTCCTAAAGAGGACTTAATCACACAGAGAGCCACCATTCTGAGCTTTGCTACTAGTCACTTGAGAAAGAACAGAAAAGAACATTTCGTTTGACTAAACTCTCCATTATGTTGTCTATGAAATCCTATGCCACATAAAAATACCAGTATCTCTTCATCAGCTGCATAAAGAATTGCCTGAGTAGCTACTGGCATCTTATACTACATTTCAGGCAGAAATAACTGTTCTTCTTTTACCAGAGGCAGGACTGATGTAGACTCATTGCTGAAATTATATCCTATTTGGAGACAGATCCAAAGAAAAGAAGTAATATAGTAACAGGGAGCTCTGGGCATGATTTATTTAAGTGAGATTCTTTTGCTATCTTCCATGAAACTTAGCTAATTTTCCCAACAGGGCTTAAACAAATTTGTGATTTGATTATATTAAGTCCTGTTTCGTTTACAGTGCACTTTCCTTTTTTCTTTGTAAAAGTTGCTTTTCATTTTGTTGTAAGCTCTGATTCATAAATATGGTGCCAGATGTTTGTCTATATCCTTATGTGAAATTATCTACAGTTGGTCCCCAGGCAATAGAGTAACAGATACTATACCCAGGAATTTCCATCCCATTCTATTCCTCGGGGGCATATTACTATAGGATATAAGCTCCAAGAAAAAAATCTGTCCCTTTTTAGTCAGTGTAGCAGGGAAGGAGTTTAGCTGGATTCTGGTAAGTTGCACACGATCCTGGGAAGTACGTGAGATCTTGTATTCAGCAGGGGCCCGAGAGCTGCACAGATGCCAAATGTGCATCGCTCGGCTCAAAAACAATACTGAGTAAGCTTTGTGTTCTGAGTTTAGGAGAAAAGAAGGCAGATGGGGAGTAAATACAAATGACTAAAACAGATACACTAACTGTGACTTTCCTTGGACCAAATATGATCAGCTAAGACCTAAAAGCACATAGATGAAAGACACAAAGGTGTTCTTAACAAGATCCAATGAGTGGGAGGAGAAATAAAATCACAACTACATGATAGCAAGAAAAGAAGATGAAAATGCTAAAGATCTGACTGAGGAAGTAGCTGTGGTGGTAGACCAGAAAGGCATGGAGAGAAGTTTCCAGGAAGCTGAAGGGCACAGGTTGGGATGAAGAAAGACTAGGAGTTGAGGGTGATTAGTACCTGAATATCTGGTGACAACACCAAAAAGATGGGAGGAGCTGGGCGTGGTGGCGCACGCCTGTAATCCTAGCACTCGGGAGGCTGAGGCAGGAGGATCCCTGTGAGTTCGAGACCAGCCTGGGTTCCAAAGGGAGCTCAAGGCCAGCCTGAACTGCATAGTGAGACCCTGTCTCAAAAAAAAAGACCAAAAAAAAAAAACAAAAAAACAGGAGGAAGGGAGCGAGGAAGAGAAACAAGAGGAGAAAGAAGGAGGAGAATAAAAAGGAAAAAGGGATGCAGAAGGAGAAAGATAGGGAAGAGAATGACAAGGAGGAAGAAGGGGACTAGATCATGAGTTCAAGTGTGAGACATCTGAAGATGCCCAAAGAACATCATGGAAAATTACAAACTTTAATCCTGAAAAATTCATATTATCTGCATGTAGTCATGTACGCCCAGAATCCCAGCTCTGGGGAGGCTGTGGCAGGAGAACTGCCACAAGTTCAAGGCCAGGCAGGGCTGTACAATGAGGTCAAGGGGCAGACGGACCTACATAGCAAGACCCTACCTCAAGAAAAACAAGATAAACAAATATATATATATATATATATATATATATATATATGTATATATATATTCATATAACTCTACATTGTTCCTTTAAAAATAAACAGATCTATTCTTGGCAAGAGTCTTTAACAAAAGTTTAAAAATCTTAAGACAAATGGAGGGAATCTTCATATATGAGAAAAGTTTCAAGAAGTACTTGGTGCCAGTAGATCCACAACACGCAGCAAATCGTTGTGACCACTAGTAAGAAATGAGAAGCAGGAAAGAGCTGTCAGTCGGTGCTTAAGGTCAAGAACAAAGACAGCCCCAGCTGTAAACTGTGCACCCACCGTTCAGTCAAAGCAAATTGAGTAACAGTGTACCCTGAAAGTTGTAGTCTCAAGTGCTTAAGAAAAATCCCACATATGTTCTTTCAGTGACCACATAAACATCTTATGCTAGTAGAAACATAAAATAAGTCCAGTGCAAGATTGTGTACAATGAGATCTCCACCCTGCATGGCTTAGGGCACAGCCTGCAGCAGTCCAGTTTTGCAGCCCCGAAGCAAACAGCACAAACTCTCTGAAGCCACATTTCCCAAGCTGTCTCTGCACCTAGTGGTAAGACATGGGTCATGCTAGATAAGTGTGGTGAAATACATACATAAAACATGAGCATGACTCTCTTCTATGAGAAACCCAAAGTATAAAGAATCAAATCAAAGACAGATAACAGGAGGCAAGGAGATGGATCTTTCTCAAAGGAAAGGAGACCAAGAGACAGAGGAAGAGAAGACATAGAAATTTTTTTAAAACATTATTGCATGTTACATACATGTAACTCCATACAAGGCATGTGCTCACGTGTAGTTGTCATCTCATTTCTCCTCCCACTCATCCTATCTGTTGAGAAAGCTTTTCTATTGCCAGAAGATACTAATAAAATTTAAGGATGAGCTTTCATCCTCTAAGACAGTGCCACTTAACAGAAAAAAAACATGAGACACATGAAATGCAAGTTGGGTAAAAGCTACTCCTAAAAAAAATAATAATCCCACAAAATCAATTTAATAACACACTTTAAATCTACCCAGATTAGTATCATTTCAACATTTAATCAATATAAAATTACTAACAAGATATATGAGCACCACAATTTTTTTCAGTAACTGAAGTGAGCATGAGCATGTAAATCTGAACTCGACAGGATTACATGTTCAGTTGCTCAGCTATGGCAGCCACATTTTAAGCACTTGTAAGTGCTCCTGGCCAGCAGTCACCATGCTGAACAGCTCAGTGCTAAGATCAAAGAAAATCTTGACAATCGCTCTGGACAGGGCAGGAGCTCACTTGAGAGGCTAACATCCATGCTATGTGTGATTCACTTGAGACTGAAGCTGTAGAGAATCCATTCCCAAGGCAGTAGAGCAGCCAGAAATCTCTGAGAATGCAAAGTAGAAGAACCCTGCTGTGTGTTCCCTTTCAAACCAAAGGAAGAAATATCACTGGATCCTGTCAAAGGCCAACCTGTACTTGTACTTGGAACTCTATCCCCTCCACCCTTTTCTAGAACTTTCTTCCTGCTCTTATTCCTCTCTGTCCACATTAAATTGAGTAAGTATTAGTAGGTCTCTGGTGTTTATATACCATGGAGCACTGCTCTGTCATAAAGAGGACAAACTTAAAAAAAAAAAAAAAAAAAAAAAGAGGACAAATGAGTCATCCATAGGAAAACCACAAGGTTAAGTGATATAAATAAATCAGATGCACAAACTTGGCTTCTCTTATATGAAAAACA
This sequence comes from Myocastor coypus, assembly GCA_004027025.1. Classification (NCBI taxonomy): domain Eukaryota; kingdom Metazoa; phylum Chordata; class Mammalia; order Rodentia; family Myocastoridae; genus Myocastor; species Myocastor coypus. Next base: position 16,422 of record PVJA010023743.1, on the reverse strand, counting down.
CAAAGTACAAGTAAGGATGGGCCAACGAGATGGCTCAGCAGTCTAAAGTGCCTGCTTAGGCAAGCTTAGGCAGGCATAGGGGACCTCTGTTCAATCCTGGGCACCATATGCCATGCTAGCCCCACCCTCAGAGTGGAGTTGGCCCCCCCAAAAAAGCACAAGTAAGGAGCAACATAAAAGATAGTTAATAAGAATTAAGAAGAAAGATCATCTTCAAATAGGAAGGGACCAAGAGATGAAGAGAGGGAAAAAGGAGGAGGGGGCAAGGTAACAAAAAAGAAATTCAGATGCGTTCTGCACATGGACCAACTCCGCAGGCAGAATGTAACAGTATGTATTGCAGACATACACGACTAAAAGATAATTTTTAAAAACTAAAAACTAAAAAAAAACAAGCACATAAAATAAACACAATAAAGCCTTTTCACTTTTTTTTGCTTTACTTTAAAGATAGAAAAAAATATAAATGATACAAAATTTTGAAACAAGATAGAAAACTATTATTATATTATATATTATCTTCAAAGTAGTTGCTCAAATTATAAAATATAGGCATGTAAAGCTGATCAAACAACATAAACACTAACTGTTCCTTTCAATGAACTAATAGAAATAAGTAGTAAAATTATCTTAGATATCTGTGTGTGTGTGTGTGTGTGTGTGTGTGAGAGAGAGAGAGAGAGAGAGTGTGTGTGTGTGTGTGTGTGTGTTCGTTTTTTCCTTCTATCTTTTCTCATTTCCCCATCCTCGTTCTTTCCTTTTGAGCAGTTTCTTCCCCTTTCACCATACCAATTGTATCTTTTGGGTCTCATTGGCCTTTAGTTTCTTATACCGTGGAGATAATATGTTTATACATGTGAGTCTGATTTATTTCACTTATGAGTATGGTCTCTGGTTGTAGCCATTTATCTATAAAAGCCTTCAGTTTATTTTTCTTTATAGCTGAGCAGTACTCCATTGTATAAAAAGTACTACATTTTTTTATCCATTCTTCAATGGATGGACATTTGATTTGTTTCCAAGATTTAGCTATGACAAATCATGTTGCTACAAACATGATGCACATATATCACTATGGTATGATGTTCTCAATTCTGCTAAGGAAATATCTAAAAGGGGAATAACTAGATCAAATAGGACCTTTCTTAACAGCTTTTTGAGGAATCTACTCACTTATTTTCACAGTGGTTTCACCAGGCTACATTCAAACAACCGTGGAAAAAGGTTCCTTTTTTCCCACAGCCAGACCAGCATTTGTTATTGGTTGCTTTCTTGATGATTGCCATTGTTTCTACGGTTACATGGCGTTTCAGTGTTGTTTTAATTTTATTTCTTGAATCACCAATAATGTTGAACATTTTTTTCATATATTTACTTTCCGTTTGTATTTCTTCACCTGAAAAGGATGTGTTCATCTCAGATGACCACTTTTGGATTGGGTCTTTGAATTCTGAGCGCCTGCTTCTTTCTAACTCTTTATATGCTCTAGATAGAAATCCTTTGTCAGAGGGACAGCTGGCTAAATTTTTTTCAATTCACGGTTTTTCTTTACACTCTGTTGGTGAATCTTTTGCTATGAAATTTTTTTTAGTAAAATCAGATCCAAGTTGTTGATTTTTTTGAAGCATTTCCTGTGAAGTTTAGGTAACAAAATTTTTCACTTGAAATTACTTCCACCCTTAGCCATATTTCTCTACTATCCTTTACAATCCATTCACTATTTCCAATTAGTCACCTTTTTCTCTTGACTGCTGCTTCCAAATTAACATTAATTCTTGGTCATCTCATAAAACCCAACTATTGTTCTTCTACCAGACCTTCCAAGGTTGGAGGACTCCAACTTTGACCCTAGGCTCTCTTCTCATCTCTGTCTAGTCTTTCTCATTATGGATGTCATCTCCTTACAGGGTGCCCAATACCATCCAGGTACTGAGGACTCTTTCCCTCCCCGGTCCACTGCATTCCACAGTAGTAAGAGCTTGATTATCACCTTCATCTGCTTGTTCCCACTCAGCCAAAGCACACTGTTGACCTCTCCTTCTTCCTCCAGCCTTCCCCACCTGAATTAAATGTCACATCCTTCATACATTTTCTAGAACAAAAATCCAGGCAGAAGACATCCATCCTTCCTCTAATCCCTCACAGTGCATCATTCTTCAATATGATTTCTTGGCTCTAACTTCAAAGCAAAATATTCATTGCCATCTTTTCTTCATTTGGATGCTACCCACTTAGTCCAAGACAACCTATCTCACCTGTCACCATAATCACCAATGTGTATATTCTTGCTCTGTGAAATCCTTTTTTCAAAGTCATGCATCAGCTGAGGTCATCACTTCAAACATATAAATCAAAGTGTTTCATATCTCTCTCCCAAAATTTTCAATGACTCTCCCTGAAGTCACAGTAAAATCCCACCCCTGTATCTTATCCCTGCCAAGTGGGTATTCCTATCTCCTATGCTACACTCCCTTTTGCTCACAGTTCTTGGACACCATGTTAACTCTTTCTTATAGCAGAATTTTCATACTCGCTACCCTTCCTCATTGAACCTAAATGAGTATCTTCTGCTTAGAGAAAAATCAAGTAAACATAAAAAAAAGAAAGAAAAGAAATCTTTACAAATGGTTCTTAGCTTTATCCAACCCAAGCATATGTGATACAAACTCTATACCAAAGGGCTTTCCTAGACTAATGCTACCTGAATGTTAGCATGCAATTCCATATGCCCATCTGCGATACGGAACATATTAATCCATGTCTATTGCCTGGATAGTCACAGCTTCACTCACTAAAGAGAAGCACAGAAATAAAAACCTTGGCCTACACCCAAGTCATTCATGGAAAATAAATAAGATCTGAACTTTGAGAAAAGATGCTTAACTCTCAGCAAACAATTCTTTTTAAATTCACACTTCAGCTGGGCATGGTGGCACACACCTGTAATCCCAGCACTTGGAGGCTGAGGCAGGAGGATCAATATGAGTTTGAGACTAACCTGGGCTACAAAAATGAGCTCAAGGGCAACCTGAACAAATGTATAGCGAGACCCTGTCTCAAAAAGACAAAAAAAAAAAAAATCAAAATCACACTTCAGCTACTCATAACTTCTTCAGCCTCTCCTTTCCCATAAGACAAAAATTAACTCCTCAGCATTTCAGCTCAAAAGAATCTAAACAAAAGTTCAATGAAAAGATGTTGTTTAAGTATGAGAAAGACACATCATAACTCTCAATCCTTTTCAAACATCTGGTAGATTTTAAATTCCTTAGAAATGGAATAAGAAAAAAAAAAAAAAGAAAGAAAAAGAAATATTTAACACATCTTTAAACTGCAAAACTGATATTTCAGAATTGAGTCTGTTTATTCTTGGCCTACCATGAACTTTCAACATAAGGAACTGGAAATGTACCATATATAAATAAATAACTTCTTTATATTGAAAGAAACCTTTTGCTATTTAAGCCTAATAAACAGAAAAACTAGAATTAGAAGAGATCAAAGAAACATTTGCCGCTGGACTAGCAAAGATAGTGGTGAACAGACCAGCAAGTTAGAGGGCTGTCTGAAGCCCAGAAGGCTCCACACCTCTGGAGAAAGCTTCTCAGCTCTCCTGGGGCAGTGGATCCCAGACACTGGGCTTTCCAGCCTGGTAAACTCCAAGCTCCCTGTCAAGTGTCGAGAGCCACTTCATGTGAAATAGGTGAAAACTACGTGACCAAGAAAGACTAGAAAACAGAACCTCTGCTTCCTAGCCATCACATTCTATCATCTTTTTACATTCTTACAAGCATTTTAAAGAAGGCAAAGGAAGCCTCATAGTGCCTTGACCAATTTATTTCTAGGGGTCAAAATCATGATAAAGTTTAAATAAATAAATAAATAAATAAATAAAATCTTCTTACAAAAACTATTTCACACTGTATTCTTTGTGTTGTCAATTTATTAGACTAAATGCTCTGGGCCAGTGAGATGACTCACTAGTCTGACATGCCTGCTTAGGCAAGCTTAGGCAACTGTAGCGACCACAGTTTGATCCCCAGCACCACATGCAGTGCCAGCCCCACCCCCAGGGCAGTCTGAGCCGGCCATATTATTAAATAAATAAATAAATAAATAAATAAATAAATAAATTGCTCTGTGAGAATTGCTACCTGACCTGGTCTAAAGTACTGCTTTTTAAGAAACTAAAATTACCTTCACTAGAGTATTGCACCGATTACAGTTAAAATTATTTCACCTGTCAATACTAATGGCTGCACTATTTCTTTGCCTGCCTTTTCTAGTCAAGGAAATTTTGTCAAAAGGACAAAAGTCAAAAACTGTAACTGCAGCAATCACTAACTTTGGGGACTTATCCCTTGGTACAAATGTTCATGCATATGCATATTTTCATCACATACGCAGACAGATGCCCTTGCACTGATTTGAATACTTGCATAAATATTAATGTGTACAAATGCTTGCATGCAGAAAACTCATTTATGAAATATCCAATTGCATAAATTAGAAACATTAGATACTAACTGCATTAACACTTTATAAAATACATTCAAGAGTTTGTGGAACAAAAAAAAAAGCCAACAACACAATGTTGATTCTCTCAACGTGTCACAGTGTGTTTGCTATTCTGTAGGCATAAACTGGGAATTTCCACAAGCTAAGGCCTTTTGTTGACTCATAGTTCACTATTTATACAAGACTTGTCTATTCTGTAAACTAAGCCTTTTTTAACAGTAAACTTATAAATGGTTTCCTATGACTTAACAGGAAATATCTTTTTAAGTCACCAAATGGCCTCAAGCATTAGCTTTTCTTTTCTTTTTTTCAAGACCAGGGTTCAAACTCAAGAGCTTGCACTTGCCAGGCAGGCGCTTGTGCCACAAAGCTATCTCCCCAGCACCCCCCCCCTTTTTTTTTTTTTTGTCTTTTTGAGACAGGGTCTCACTATGCAGTTCAGGCTGGCCTTGAGCTCACTTTTGTAGCCCAGGCTGGTCTTGAATTCACACTGATCCTCCTGCTTCAACCTCCCAAGTGTTGGGATTACAGACGTGCGCCACCATGCCCAGCCCCTGTTAATGATTTTTGTATGCTCTGTGATAAATGAGTCCATATAACTAAATTCTGGCACACAGAACCTGGATGCAGACAATACACATGACTCCCAGATCTAGCCCTCTAACTCCCCAGCACCCTCCACAGTCTCCTTTGCTTGACATAGACCTAATGTAGCTCATCCCATGCAGAATGCTAAAGCCCAGGTGGACAGCAGAGACACTCAACTAAAGACACCCAGATTCTCCATTGCTGCATGGAGCCAACCCTTCAATCTCCCTCTCTGCTGAGGTAAAAGAAATGAATTGTCATATGCTGGGCAACCAAAGGACTGTTTAATTTAACAGTTCACCTCCTGGTTTACACAAAGTACAACTAGCAGCACACTCAATGCTCCAAATAGCTCATCAACAGACAAATCCTGGCAATTCTGTAACACAACTGGTCAGGGGAAAAATAGGAAGAAAAGAGAAATTTGGCAAGGTAGCTCAGAGTCTCATGCCTATCATGAATGGAAATTAATCTGGAAATAAATTTACAAGTTTTAAATTTATAGTTTACAAGCCACATAACCAAAGTTCCACACAGGATGTTATTTACTTGTTAAAACACTTACCCAATGTTACTTCATGCCAGGCAATGTGTCTGGTGCCAGGGTTCCAAATATGACTAGACACATTCCCTAGTTTCAAGAAATTGTGGTAGACTTAGAAAAGAGAAAATCAGTCTTCAACATAGCATGGTGTTATCAAGGTCTTCCCAAGGGATAATCTTCTGTGTCCTCTTAAATTTGGGTTTTGGGTCATATACAACATGGGTATCCATAACGAATATCACAAAATAAATTCCCTTCTGGATGAAGCATAACAACCTTTGCATATGCCTAGCGGTGTTAAACATGGCAAATGAAATCCATGAGCCCAAGAGTGATATTAATATCCATTAACATTGTGGACATATGTATCAGCCTCTCTTTATTGAACTCTCTGAGCACCATATGGAAAAACACAGATAACTGAGGACACCCAGTGAGTGAGCCCACCCTGGTGGGTGCCTGAAAGTAGGTTCATCGTTTCAAAATCGCATGGATGCTGACAAATCTCCTCCTCTATAATCATTCTATACAGTCAAAGACTAATCTGAAATCTGCACCTTTTGAGGGAGCAGAATCCGAAGGAAAATGTTATTTGTTACCTTTTTGGATTAAAATTTGTATTAGTTACTTTTTGCTCATTGCTGGGACAAATACCCAACACTCAAAATGAAGGAAGGAAAGGTTTATTTAGCTCACAGTTCGTAGAGGTTTCAGTCCATATTCAGCTGGCCCAAGGCTGAGTGGAGCAGAGCGGAGAGCATCCAGTTCATGGCGGCGGAACAGCAACAAAATGGCGGCAGAGGCAGCCAACCAAACAGGGAAGCAGAGCAGCAGCAACAGCTAGAGCTACAGTCTGTCTCTCTGTCTCTCTTTATATTACATTCAGGCTCTCCGCCTTAGCTCCCGCCCTAGGCTACACCCATAGTCCCAGAAGTACTTCCACTCATAATCCCATCAGTACTAAAACCCATAATCCCAGGGATCAAGGATCAAGTCTCAAACTCTAGAAGTCCCCGCCCAATGACTCCACGAGGCTTTGGGGGGACAACTAGACATAAGCCATAACAAAATTCAAGGCTCCCTGAATCTATGCTCCAGCCTAAGTATACATTTCTTTCATCTCAAGTAATCCTCATGGCTATCACCATCCTTGTAAGGAAGCAAAACATCATTAGGAAATTATCAAAAAAATCTTAACAGTCCTGAAAACAAATTGAGAAACAACTCATCTGTGGATGTACTCATTGTGCCAAGCTGCAATAATAACATTTTTTCTCCTTGAATACATGAAAATCAGTCAGTCAGCATGCTTATTTTCACTGTAAGACCCAACTTCTATTCTCATCCTGAAAATTCTATAATGAAATTAAACACTCTGAGAAAAACTTTGCAACATTATTCAATGAATGAATTAAATGTAAAATTCTGAGTGACAGTAGTCAAAATAATGCTACTTCTAGAAAATCCAAATTAAATAAAATAAGCTTTTGCAGATGGTAATAAATTTGAAAGTTGGAAATACTGCTATTTCTACAAACATAAAATGAGGTGACTCTAAAGTATTTTCACGCTAAAATCTTTCCTCAGTTTTCAATTTCTCCCATAGTAGATAACAAAAATATCCATTATTAAGCACTTAAGTCTTACACTCATAGCCTAAGAGTTAATATTTAATTCTCACAAAAGTCTTACAAGTCATATATTTTTATTTTATCATTATGGGTATGGCAACTTAGGCACAATGAGTGAACGAAACACAACTGGCTCATTACTGGGTTTCTTAGAGTAATGCAGGTAAGTAAAAGATGCTTGCAGTTGTTGCCTTCAAAATCATTCTATAATATCCGTAAGACCACTGAACAAAGCAGCTTAGAAATAATGGACAGCCAAAGATGAAACGGGGGTGAGGGGGAGGCAGAACCCAGACTCAGGTCTGCTTGTCACACCAGCCGAAACCCTTTCTGTCCTAAATCACAGAGGTAACTCCCCACCGCATAGTCCCCGCTCCATTTCACCGTACAACTAGATCCAGCCCACAGCAAGAATGAGGTGTGAGCTTCAGTCTGACGGGCAGACCCTTCTCTAGTCTACAAACATTCCAAAAAGCGGAAAGCCAGCTGCCTTTCTCTTGGCAAGCTCCCACAAAATCCAAATAAATAATGCAGTGTTTTCTGGATTTTAATTTTCTTTAGGACTACTGCTCACTCTGGTTTCGTTTCTGCCTGTTCTAATTATTATCTATCTGGTCCTTCAAAATGACTCCTTTTTTTTTTTTATATTTAAGTTTGTGCATTTAGTTCACTTAATATTATGGGGTTTTTTTACTTTTAATAAGAAATAACAATGTTATACTTTCAAGACACATTAGTAGTACACTCCCAATAATTGATACAATGCATATTTTTGTCTTCAAAATGACTTTCTAATCCAACAGTGCTCACCAGACTGGAATACTTCCCTACTTTATGAATATGGGGGCATCAACCCTTTGCTTGGTGCCATAAACATCAGCTCATCTGAAATATTCTTTGCAAGAATAAAACTTCCTTTGCTTTTAACAAGGACCAAGTCCTCAACTCCTAACACACATAAAAACTAAGTGGTTCAAAACTAGACAGTCACTAGGACTTTGATCTTCTGCATTCTGACTTTAAGTAAATAGTCTTAAGCAGACATCATCGTAAGCTGCCAGAAAAGATATTTGTAGACAGTGTCCTGAGGCCAACAGGGATCAGGGGTCAAGTGCTGGGATATCCATCTACCATACTGACCTGTCCTGGTCAATGTCAATCGTCCCTGGCCTGCTCAGTGAGCAAAGAGGGATCTGGGTTTGTGATTCAAAGTTAGCTGCACAATGGCTCTTAGAAATACTGTTGATAAGAACAAAAATTCAGTCTTAGACTACATTATAACATAATAATCACTTTACTAGAACAGTCCCCACTGCAAGCATATTCATTAACTGAGATTTCCTCTCCATATTTATACAAGAACTACTGTAGCATTTGCCTGCAACGCTAAAGACATACATATTTATATGGCTTTGCACTCTCAGACCTGCCAACCTGAGACAGTGTCTGAGACTCACCATCCAGGCTTGTGTCACAGTGGGAGTGTAAACACACTACCACCCTATTTACATATCACACAGACACCTTTGTTCAGTATTTGCCATTCAAGTCTAAATCAACACAATAAAACTGCATGTTACTTTTTCAAATTGGCATGGCTGAAACATACAAAAATGCAAGAAATCATTATTCTTTTTCCTTTTATTCTCCAAACACAGATACCCACAAATACTGGAGCTATCATCATCCCAGGCTCAACAGCCAGACATATAGGGCCCAAGATTCCATGGGGGCAATCACAGTGAAATCAATGCACATACAGGCCAAATTAACAAACAGATGAGATCATCTCTTCCCAACATTTAAACAAACGATCTTAAAATCTAGGATTACCTCCTTCAGAAAAGATTTTGCAGTTACTCTTCAAAATCTGCAGAATAAAATTCATATCTGCAGCTCACCAAACACACTGCACCATTTGCCTTTGCTCTGGGTATCTGTGGTTCCCCTATGAGGAAACTCTTTGTCACACTTACTAGAACCAATTGTTTACCTGCCTCTGCCAGATCTATGTTCATTCTCAAAAACTCATCTCATGATGCCTACTATAAGCCATTTGTGATCATCATCACCAAGCTTCAGGTGGGGTCAGGTACCTTATTCTCCATTTCCAAAGTGCCCCAAACCTCAGCTCTCTCTTAATACACTTCCTGTGCTCTTGGATAGGGACCACTGTGCTTAGATCCTGGACTCTCCTGTAACACAGTGCCAAGCTACAAGCATGTACTTTCTAAGAAGGTAGAATAGGCAAGAAAGTGTATCCTGGAGGAGAAACAGCACTAAACCTTAACATCTGAGGGCATATAAAATGTCTGGGGAAACTCAAAGCCTTCTCACATCCCAACACAGACAGGCACATTGGACGAGGTGACTCTACCTATGAGTGACAATGCTGTGTTCTAGCATGAAGAAATGTACGACTGGGCTTGGGGTGGAGCTCAGGGGCCCAACACTTGCTTAGCATACAGGAAACACTGGGTTCAATCCCAGTAGCATAAAAATAAAGTGAAATGTCTCACTTCGGCCCTAATGCTCTCTACATGACCTCCCAAGTACCATTTAAGAATAAATTAGCTTGTACATTATCAAAAAATCTACCATCTTTCATATTCTCTCTAGGAGAAAAAGACACTTAGATAAGATACATAAGTGATGTTCCCCAAATCCTAATTTAGAGAAGAAATACTGCACTTTAAAGTCAGAGGGCGAAAGAAAAATCCTAAAATCCTGTACTTCAATTCCGGTTTTGTTCTTTCCTGGGTATATGCAACTGAGCAACTTATTTGTCCTCCCTGAGTTCCAGTGTCCTGATCCATGACATTAGGATGTAACAACTATTTCTAGAGATTGGTACAAACACGCAGTGAGACCTTCCTGAATTTTCATCCTCACTTATCCTAAGAGCATACAAAAGTGCACGATGTCACAATGCCTGACAGCTCTCGCTAAACTCTGGGCAGCTAAAAGGAAAGGCTAAGGGAGGTGGAAGGCATCCCCCATGGATTGTGTGCTTTCATGATGCAAAAAGCTAACCACACTTCTTCCCAAATCCATAGGTTGTTTATACACACAGAGGTCAGACTGTCACATGATCTTTCCATTAGCTCACAATGAAAATGTGTTCAAGAGGCTCGTGGGCCTTATGTTGCTGGCGGCTAGTTAAGGGACTGGTGTATAAACCTACAAGAAACACAAGAGCCTTCAAAAGCTTTACAGTTGCTCTATTTCAGAAGCAGGGTGGCAGGCATGCCCACTTTATTGTCATTCTTTAAACTGGACGCAATATCTATAGACTGATAGCTCACAGTTTAAAGGGGGAATAGTTGATGTCTGGGTACTAAAATCAGCGACCCTAGGCTTGGGAATCCAGGTGGCATTTAACTAAAGATGCATCCAAAGTAAACTGCAATTACACTAGAGGTTAAAACATCTTGATGCTAGCTCGCCCCAACTCTTTGGTGGTCAAGACAGCTGCAAACTAGCTTTCAAACTATTGAGAAAATACGAAGCTAAGATCAGGTGGTCCTCAGCATGACAGCCTCAAGCCCTGTCCTGCAAAACAGAAGTTCTTTTGAGAGCAGTAGAAAGCTGGCAAACTAACACAGCTCCCATCTCCTTGAGGCTTCTCTGGGACCAACATCCCTCCTCCCAATTTTTGATAAGCTTATGAAGAATAAAAGCAATGATTTAGCTAAATATTCATGCTAATAACCTTAAAACAGCCCCACTAATGATCTATGAAACTATCTGCAAAAGTTTAACTACTGAACTGAATAGTTGTTTATTATGACTGTGTTGTGCTTTGCCATTTGCAAATCAGTCGCAAACATGTTTACCAAGAAATTACACAAATGCACATGTATACACGCACACACACATGGGCATGCACACACACACACACACACACACACACACACACACACACACGGGGTGTCAAGAGACAAATGGTGATAAGGTGGGAAGCAGATGGAAGAACTGCTTCCCAGGCAGGCTGAGTACATTCCATGCCGAAGCAAGGCAAAGAGTTCAACAAACTTGCACAGAAGATTGTAATCCAACCAGCCAACGCACTTCTAATTGTTTACAGGCTTAGTGCTTCATACTTTGTAGTGCTATTCCTGATTTTTTTTTACTTATTTCATTGAGGGGGAGGCAGCATAGTCCCTGTCCAATTTAGAACCTTCATCAGCTGTAATCTAACTCTAGAAGCAGAAATAGCAATGGTTGTGAGCAATACCAAATAATTCAGCCATGGGTCCTGTTGCCTGCTAATTTCCCACACCTTTTTGGACCAATGCGGTAAAACCTGTGCTCAGAATATAATATGCTAATGTGTTTATTCTGAATAGCCCAGAAATGTGGCTTATTAATTCTATGTGTGACACCAGAACCCTCTCATTTCATAATATAAAGAAATAGGGTTTTCCTCATTAAGAAAATCAAATAAATAACAATGTACCCTGCCCTTCACAATATTCGGTAATTCCATGTATGGAATGGCTTATCTGGCAAAACATGAATGTGAAATAAAGTTACAACAGTGTTTACAATAAATGCTCAGGGGTGGATGGGAGCAACTTTTCGAGAAAATGAGGGAAATAAATGGTTAACTGCTGGCACACACGCTCACACTGGAGGACACAAAAAGGTTCACAGCAGTTGTTAAATTCATTTAGAGAAACTCACTTTATTTCTCTAACAGAGTGCTCACCAGTTAATCTGTATTACAACCTGCAGGAGTCTTCATAGTCTCAGCAGGATCAAGATTCAGGCCACACCGATTCAGCTATTCAATCTTTCAAGAGAACAATATTTGGCAGGAAAAGACCCCACAGAAGCAAGGGGATGGTGCGGCGGCTGGCTGTTAGCAGACACTGGGCCAAGAACACGAAGGGAGATAGCCAGCAGCCTGAGCAATGCTTCCGTGTCCTTCCTTCGCTCTTCACTCAAACACACAGGTGTCCACACAACACGTGTGAAAAGCATACGCCTCAGCAGCACATGGGTCACTATTTCAGATGTACACGTGTTTCTCAAAGGCAAAATATTTTCTCACTGGTTGGGTCTATCAAACTTAAAATTTAAAAAGTATGGCTATAAAGCCTAGAGGCACAAATGGAGGAGAAAAGAGTCCATAACTGTATTTTTCATTTGTTTTCATCTTCTTAAGCACTGCAAACCAAAATAGTGAGAGCATCTATAAAAATTCTCAAGTAATCGGGCGGGATGGCTCACGCCTGTAATCCCAGCACTCGAGAGGCTGAGGCAAGAGGATCAGTGCGAGTTCGAGACCAGCCTGGGCTACAAAAGTGAGCTCAAGGCCAGCCTGAACTTCATAGCGAGACCCTGTCTCAAAAAGACAAAAAAAAAAAATTCTCAAGTATAGAATTATTTAAGAGGTTGATCTTTTTAACCATCTTGGAACTAATAAGTTGGCTGTATTTGAAACATTTTTGCCATTCTGTATGTAATACTACCATTGTGTTTTGTATTTTGTTTCATTGAAGACACCTTCGTATCTTCATCAACTGTGGGGATTTAATGTGAAATGATGGGGTGGCCTATCCTTGTCAGGCAAACATGGAGTAGGAAAAACATAAAAACAGGATTTGTCACACCTACTACACAACCAGTCAGAATCACTATTCAAGTACACAATTCGGTAAAATTCTTTAAAAATTATGTCGGGGCCCAGCAGGATGGCTCAGTGGTCTAAAGCACCTGCTTAGGAAAGCTTGGGCGGCTGCAGGGACCACAGTTCGATCCCCGGCACCACATGCTGCGCCAGCCCTGCCCTCAGGGCAGGCTGAGCCGGCCATAAAAATAAATAAACAAAGAAACAAAAGTTCTGAAACAAGAAAAAAAAAAAAAAATTATTAAATAAATAAATAAAAATTATTTCAAAAGAATAATGCTGTGAGTTTCATTTCTTTGCTCACAAACTCGGGTTAGTTTTCCCTCTGATACTAACCTAGTGAGTCCCTCTATCTGGCCTGCCTCACTCTTAGATAATTAGATAAATGATCTCTGAGTTGCCATGGCAGTTATCTCCTCGCCTGGCAGAGACTAGCGGCAGCCTTGAAGGGGTCAGGCGTCATTTCTATTTCATTCTGCATACCCTGCTCCTCCTCAGAAAGAACTTGGCACACAGTAAACACTCAAAAAAAAAAAGTGTAAATCAATGATTAAGTTTTAAAAAATGCTCTCCCCTATGGAATGTGGGTTTTGTTGATACTCAAAAGAGAACTGCTCCTTCACAATCTTATTTTTTTTTATAATTTTTTATTTTATTTTTTCTTGTTTCAGAACCTTTATTTGTTTATTCACTCTTTTTATGGCCGGCTCAGCCTGCCCTGAGGGCAGGGCTAACACAGCATATGGTGCCGGGGATTGAACCGTGGTCCCTGAAGCCACCCAAGCTTTCCCAAGCAGGCACTTTAGACCACTGAGCCATCCTGCCGGGCCCCCACAATCTTATTTCAAGCTACATTTTAGTAATGGTATTGCTCCCTACACTTTGAACATCAGGTATGGGTGAGTCTGCCCTTACCATATTCCTCCCCTCAGCTTTTATCTCTCAGACCCACCTCTACCTCCCAATGCTCCTCCTCCACAAGAGCCTTTCTCAAGCACTGTGTGTGTCCTTAGAGGAACATGAAAGGTGCCCCCCAAAACACTTTCCCTGTTGTTCTGAGACTTGCAGGGCCTACTATAAAGTGATAGCTATAACCACCATTTACTAAACAAACACATATGTAGCAGGCCACCATGAAGGCAACTTCTGCTTCTTATTCTTTCTAGCCAAAGTACTGTGTTCTGGGAGATTCAAACACAACCTTGCAATTGGGCAGGACAGTGTGTGCCTATAATCCCAGCTACTCAAGAGATGAGGCAGGAGGACCGCAAAGCCTAGACATTCAAGTCCAGCATGGGCAGCAGAGTGAGACACACAGAAGGGAAGAAAGAATGGCGGGAAGGGAGGGAAGGAAGGAGGATGGAGGCAGGGAGGGAGGGAGGGAGGGAGGGAACTACAGGTTGCTCTCCAAAGCCTCACAACAATTACATAGCAAACCTGAGTCCCTGGATTCAACCCCCACAACCAATCAGGCACTCAGTGAATAATAGGGTGATTTGGTAGGGTTTTTTCCTTGTGTTCTTTTTCCTAAGCCTGTACTATTTTTCCTAGTTTGGTAAACATAGGGAGATTCTAATACTTTTTTAATTCTAACACTCCAATGATACAATGCTTGATTCAAGCAAGTGAAGTCACCAAAGGAAAAAAAACAATTATATATATATATATATATATATATATATATATATATGTATATATATATATATATATATATATATATATATATATATATATGCCGAATAAGTGACCATAGCTTCTTGCTTCTTGTCCTTGTAACTCACTGAAGTCTAAGAGTCCACACAAATGCAAAAGGCCCTTCCAAGAGAAAACTAAAAGGCATCTACAAATATAACTGCAGGATCATTTGTGAAAAATAAAGGAACCCTAAGACAGCTCAGGAAGCCATGAAAGAAAACAAAGCTACTGAAGAAAAAGTGAACAAAACATTTAAGCAACGCAGTTGTCACAACATTATCCTGCTTGGAAAATGGAATGTAAATTAGATAATATAGCAGCATATCCTTCAAAAGACACTGTTTCCAATCTCCAAATCATGAAATGTTCTTAAATTGTCCACATTTGGATTAACAATGGGTTTTGAAAACCGTATACAATTTCTGCCTTGATTCAAGATCTTTTAACAATAAGCAAACGAATAAGTAAAATGATTACTCTAATAAACTCAAAGAAAACAAATTTTAAACTTACCTCCCCCAATCCACTGTAATCATAATGCTACACATAATTACTACTACTCCATGAAAATTTCTGTAAGATTTCCAGTTTTTCTTAAACATTTCAGGTGTCCTAATTGTGGGTACATCCCAAGGTGCATATTAAAATGTGGAAGAAAATTCAGATGATTTTTTTATGTTTCAAATCTCTCCAATACACTGGAATTGAGACAGTTTCTGAAAGTTAACCTTTCCTAGACTTCTCCCTACAGCATCTGCTTTTCTTTCTCTTCATATTTGCCTGGGTCAATGTGCCAGCCAAGAAGTGTGGAGTCTATTTTCTAAGCCATGTAATTCAACCAAGACCTGGAAATTTTAAAAAATATCACTACATTTCTTACTTTTGTAAGTTATCTTTGATTATGGCTCAAACTGCAAATGAGGGCTTTGAAAAGGCCAATTATGGATTCAAAATAGAACCTAGCTGTGATTTTTCTTCCTTAAGCTTAAGGTTGTGCAGGTTGGAAAATAGAAAAAGAAAAATGCAATTAAAACCTGAATGAAAAATATTCATGTTTTTTGTATCTTCCAGGGTCAAATCCCCTCAGGATTAAGTTTGGGACCATAGACTGTACTTTGTAGAACTGTTGTTAGTGTCAGCGTTCGGGATGAGTCACGGCCATTGCTTGGCCAGTTTGCTTTCTGTGAAAGCCTGAGAGAATGTTTTTCTCTGGGTGACTCCCCTTAGACGCACTATAGTTCATTTATCCCTTTCCTCTGAGGTCCCATAATCTCCTTGACCAGAAAATTTGGGACACCTCTCAGTTATAGGATATTACAGCAGAGGTTCTCTTATATCCTGAGTCCTTATTGACCTTGAAGGGCTAGGGCCAAAATATTGGTTATCCTCATAGCCCTTCTTTTTCTCCAATTTTTGGTCTGTTAACTTACATTCTTAACCCTCCAGCAGAAAAGCTATGTGATACTATTACACTATAGCATAGGTACTTGAGCTTATCATCACTGGCTTTCTGAGTATCAAATATCTTTGACTTAGCATGGAATTGATATTTTCTGACCATCACTGATATTCTAATAACGTTCCATACATTATGATATAAGCAGTTACACGATTTTTACACAGATATACAGGTCTTGCTTTAACTGGCCCTTGATCACCCAGAAAAAAAAAAAAAAAAAAACACTTAATTACAATGCATGAAACACAGAGCTAGATTGGTGAGATGAGCTTTAAGAGGCTTAGATCAATAGCCTCCAATATTGCAAGCTTCACTGGTGGCCCACTGCAATTGCAGAACATTTGACTGTGTA
>PVJA010023742.1:0-32646 GCA_004027025.1 Myocastor coypus | reverse complement strand
TGGTCAGATAATATGCATGGGATAATTTCTGTTTTCTTGCATCTACTTAAGCATGATCTATGGACTAATATATGATCTATTTTAGAAAATGTCCCATGTGCAGCTGAGAAGAATGTGTATTTTGAGGTGGTTGGATGGAACACTCTGTATATGTCCACTAAGTCCAATTGTTCGAAGTTCTGATTCAGTTCTGCCACTTTCGTGCTGATTTTTTGTGTTCTTGACCTATCTTTTTCGGTTAAGAGAGTGTTGAGGTCTCCTATTAAGATTGTAGTATTGGATATGAGATTTTTCAGGTCCATTAAGGTTTGTTTTACATAGCTTGCTGCTCCCATGTTGGGTGCATACATATTTATGAGTGTTACCTCTTCATCATGAATTTTTCCCCCTAACCAGTATGTAGTGGCCTTCTCTATTTCATTTGATCAGTGTTGGTTTGAAGTTTAGACTGTCTGCAAAGAGGATTGCTACCCCTGCTTTTTTTTTTTTTTTTTTTTTTTTTTTTTTTTTTTTTTTTGAGGTGCTGGAGAGTGTAGTATTGTTTTCCAAACTTTAACTTTAAGCCTATGAGTTTCTTTATGGGTTAAATGTGTTTCTTGTATGTAGCATATTGTTGGGCTCTGTTTCCTTATCCACTCTGCAAGTCTACTTCTTTTAATTGGAGAATTGAGTCCATTTACATTGATGGTTATAATTGAAATGTATTGACTTATGGCTGACATGACTCTTATTCGCTAGTGTTTCCCAATTTTTCCTCCTATTTTTAGTTGGTTACTCTCTTTGGTGGGATCTTCTGTTCTCATTTGTTGAATTCGGGTCATTTTGGTCCCTTTCTAAAATATTTGTTAGAATATTATGTAGCACTGGTTTTGATGTCATGAAATTCTTTAGTTGTTCTTTGTCATGGAAATATTTCACTTCTCCCTCGTACTCGAAGGAGAGTTTTGCCGGGCACAATAGTCTGGTCTGAAAATTGTTTTCATGGAGGACTTGAAGCATTCTGCTCCATGCTCTTCTTGACTTCATGGTTTGTGAAGAGAAATCTGCTGTTATTCATATGGGTTTTCCTTTAAATGTGATCTGTTGCTTTTCTCTAGCAGCTTTTAGTATATTATTCTTCAGCTGGATTTCTGGTATCTTGACTATTATATTTCTTGGCGTGTTTTTAGTTGGGTTGATGTTATTTGGGGTTCTGTAGGCTTCAGTTTCCGGAATGTCTGATTGTTTTCTCAAATTTGGGAAGTTTTCTGCTATTAGTTCTGCCCATATTCTTTTTATATCATTTGTATTGACTCCTTCTTTCTCATTGATTCCCATTAATCTCACGTTGTTCATTTTTGTATCGTCTTGCAGATGTTGAATTATTTTTCCCTGCATTCTGGTTGTTTTTAAAAGATCCTTTCTTACTCTTTCACTGGCTGCAACTGTGTCTTCCAGGTTGGAAACTCTGTCTTCATTTTCGTTCATTCGGCTCTGCCAACTTGTGATCGAGGTTTTATTTTCTTGTATATCTCTTTGAAACTGTTTCATGTGATCTATGTCTTTCCTATATTGCTCCGTCAGGGAGTCCATCATTTTTCTATTTTCCTCTAATTTTTTATCGATGTCTTCTTTAATAGTATTGAAGTGTGTCATTATGGGTATCCTTTCTCTCTCTATTACAGAGATTATTTCTGTTCTGTTCTCCTTTCTACTTTTGTGTAGTTGTTCTCCTACTTGGGATGCTATTGATTTAGGCATGTCTTTGTCAACTTTAGATACTATTTCTGCTCTGATGTCCTCTATATATTTCTCCAGCCGTTTTTCCACGTCATGCATTCCTTTTTTTACTTCAGATGTTATCTCTGATCTCAGTTGCTCAATAAGTTTCTGCACTTGTGTGTCTGCCTCAGATGGTACCATTTTAGGCGTTTCATCTGTATGGTTCCTATTTTCTTCCATGATAGTGTCTTCTGTATTTGATTTGGGTGGGCACGGGCCCTGAGATTGCATCTTACTCCTTGTTGTTGTCATTTTGTATGGAAGCGACCTCTGCACTTCGGTGGCGTTATGCTGTGTCTATGGGCGTTTGTTCTGGAGACTCCAAGCTGGTTCCTCTACAGAGGTTCCTGACTCTGTGCTGGAGCTCTGGCTGCTAGCTTCTGTGGATCCCGGTGGATGTGGTCTATAGGTGGAGGCGGAGCTTTCGGATTGAGTAGTCCTGGTAGGCTTGTGGACCAGATCGGTTGCCAGACGACATGTTTGGTGGGTTCAGTGCTGGAGCTTGGGCTGGAGGGGCTAAAAAAAAAGGGGGGTGAGCGGGGGAGGGGATGGCGGGCCAAGGATCCTGACCCAGCCGGCGCCCGGGCTCTGCTACCTGCTGGGATTCGGGTCTGGTGTGGAACAGGAAGTTAGTCGCAGGAACGCAGAGGCGGGGCAGAGGTGCGCAGGCAGCTTACCCTCGAGGGACGCGCGGGTTCTGCTACCGGCTGGGATTCGGGTCGGGTCTGGAACCGGAGAACAATTCTTGTCCCTCCGAGTTCCTCCAGCGTCTGTTAGTAGTTGAATTCATGGTGATAGACATTCTTTCTGGGGTGAGATGGAATTTCAGTATTGTTTTGATTTGCATTTTTTGAAATTACCAATGATGTTCAATAGTTTCTCATATATTTATTTTCTATTTGTGTTTCTTTCTCTGAGAAGTATGCATTCATTTGAGATGCCCATTTTGGGGGGTTGAGTCTTTGAATTTTGAGGCCCTGTTTTTTAAAGATCCTTTATATGTTCTAATAGAAGTGCTTTATCTCAGGGACATTTGGCTAAATAATATTTCCAATTTGTGAGGTTTCTTTTTAATGTGTTAGTGACTTCTTCTGATGTGCAAAAGTTTTTTTAATATAATGACACACAAGTTTTTGATACCTTCAAGTATTTCCTGTGCAGTTTAGTCTTTGTTCGTGCTCTCTCTGCAGACCACCATATCTTCATGAGTTCTGCTGCTTTCCCTTGAGAAAGATTTAGTCTTTCTGTTTTAGATCTTTAGATATTTAGATCTTTGATCCATGTTGACTTTAGCTTAGTTAATTGTAATCAACATGGATCTAGTTTTAGTGTTTGACATGTAGTCAATTTACAGCACTGTTTATTAAAGAAGCTATCTTTCCTCCAATGAACATGTTTACACCTTTGTTTGTAGTTGTGCCTGAATCTTCTAATCTGACCCACCGATACTCAGACCTTTTCTTTTGCCAGTATCATGCTGATTTTATCACAGTAGCTTTGTAATATAACTTCTAGTCAGGGATTGTTATGCCTCCTGCCTTTTCTTTGTTTCCCAGAAATGCTTTGCTATTCTCGATCTCATCTGGTTCCATATGAATTTTATGAATGTTTTCTCTAGATCTGTGATGTATGCTAATGGTATTTTATTGAAATTACATTAAATCTGTATAAAAGTTTGGTAGTATGACCTTTATTAACAATGCTGGTTTTCCTACATGTGAGCAGGGAATATCTTTCCATTTTCTGAAATCCTCTTTGAAATCTTTTCGCAGAGTAACATAATTTTCAATGTATATACCTTTTACATACTTTATTAGATTGATTCTTAAGTATTTCAGTTTTTTGGGTGCTATTGTGAAGGGTGCGGTTTACCTAATTTTTCTATCTGTGAGTTTGTTGTTTGTGCACAGGAATGCTATTGATTTTTGAATGTTAACTCTGTATCTTGTTACACTCCTAAATTTGGTTATTAAATCTGGAAATCTTAAATCTGTACTCTATACAGAATATTGTGTCATCTACACCTAATAGTAATTTAACTTTTTCCTTTCCTGTCTTTATTCCACTTATTTTTCTTTCTTATCTAATTGCTCTGGATGTTTCCAGAACTATATTGAACAAAAGTGGTAACAGTGGACATCTTTGTCTTGTTCCTGATTTTAGATTGAAAGCTTTCAGCTTTTGTAATTTAGTATGATGCTGGCTGTTGTTTTGTCATCAGTGCTTTTTGTCAGACTGAGGAAAAGATCATCTATTCTGATTTTCTTTCTTTTTAATTAATGAATTAAGTAAGTAAGTAAGTACAGGGTCTCACTATGTAGCTCAGACTCAGTGACCTTCTTGTCTCAGCCTCTCTGGCACTGGGATTATAGTTCTTCCCCACCATGTCTGGTTTTGGTGGCGGCATGGTATACCCGGGGTTCTGGTGCTGGCACTGCATGAAGGACCTACATTTGTTTCTTAAGTGACTTTCATTTACTTGGATATGTCTTTTCCCAATGGTGATTTACAAGATCTTCAAGCCAATATAAATATTTTATAAATATTTGGGTATACACCTGTATAATACCTCAGCAATACTTTTCAGCAAGAAAACACTGAAGAGTAAAGACCAGACATAATTACTCACTACAGTGAAAATCTGCTGAGATATGTTTGAGGTAAGAAGGCACCACATACCTCTTCAACTAAGGAAATCACCCTTACAACACAGGGCAATTTTATTTTTATACAGGACCTAGAACACTTAAGCTGCCAATTAGGTGGTGAATGGCAGAACTACATCCCAGTTTATGCCATGAATTCATAGGGAATAGGTTCTAACAACTCAGGTTCCTTCCCATTGGTCCTCACAAAGTGTGCTTCTCTGGGAGGGGCAGGCTGGCGCTTCAGTTGAACCTAAGTACCTTTCTCTTTGGCTTCTTTCTTTTTCTGATCATTTTCCTTGGCATGTTTCAGGAAGCTATCGCGACTTTTTGAATGTTTAATATGCTCAATATGTACATTAATCCTCTTGGCAAGTATCTTGCCCTTAACGTGCTTGTTTACAACAATGCCAACAGCGTGCTGGGTAACATTATAGACTCTTCCTATTTTGCCATGGTAACATTTGTGAGGCATTCCTTTTTGCACAGTACCCATTCCCTTGATGTCTACAATGTCGCCCTTTTTGTAGATTCACATGTGTGTGGCCAAAGGAACCACCCCATGTTTTCTAAAGGGCCTGGAGAACATGTAACGGGTTCCCCTCCTCTTGCCCTTTGTGTTAGTCATTTTGATAAATTACAGGAAGATGGCGGTTCTGGCCGAAAGGCAGAACCTGGGTTCTTGTGCTTGCTAAGAGGTTGCTTAGACTGCTGAGCCATCTCCCCAGATATTCAGACTTTCTGTAGTTTCTTTCTCTTTTTTTCTATGAATGAGTATAGGATTTCCTCAAAAACTTTCTCTGCATCAATTGAGATGATCATGTAATTTCTGTCTTTGTATTTGTTAACATGATTTTGCTAATATTTATTGAACTGGGATGAATCCACTTGGTCATGGTCCATAGTCTTGATGATACGCTGCCTTCTTTTTGCTAGTATTTCAGAGGATGTTTGCATCTATGTTCATTAGGGAGATTGACCAGTAGTTCTCTTTTCTGATTAGCTCATTCTCTGGTTCTGGTGTCAGTGTTATACTTGCCTAAAGGACTGAGAATTTTTTCCTTTTCAATTTCACTAAAGATTTTGGGTAGTATTAGTGTTAAATTTTCTAAAAATTTCTTGTAGAATTCAGCATTGAATCCATCAGGATCTGGCTTTTTCTTTGTTGGTAAGTTTTTAATTACATTTTCAATTTCATTAACTGATTTTGGGGTACTGAGAATTTTTATAGCTTCTTGATTCACCTTTGGCAATTCATATATTTCCAAGAACATGTCCATTGTTTGTGTTTTCTATGCTATTAGCATGAAAATTTTTGAAATAGATATTGATGATCTTTTGAATTTTCTCTAGATCTGTAGTGATTTCATCCTTTGCATTCTTCTTTGCATGAATTTGACTTCCTCCTCTTTTGATAAGATTGGCTAGGGATTTATCAATTTTATTTAATCATTCAAGAACTAACTTTTTTATTTTTTATTTTAAAGACTAAAAATAGCAGAAACAAAGATAGAAAAACAGTAACAAGTAAGAGTACATATAGTACAGAATTTCAAAACCAGAAATAGTTAACAATGGTTATATTACATATTTTCATCATCAGATCAGTTTAGATTACTAGGTATAAGTACGTAAGATTGATCAAACAATTAAACATTAACACTTTCAATAAACATTATTTTTTTTAAGAACTAACTTTTTGATTCTTTAATTCTTTGTAACATTTTCTTAGTCTCAGTTGCATTAGTGTCTGTTCTGATCTTTATAATTTTCTACTTTTTTTCCCCCTGTGGAACCAGGGATTGAACTCAGGATCTTGTGTTTGCAAAGCAAGTGCTTATTCCACTGAGCTATATCGCCAGCCTTATAATTTCCTACTTTGTATGGGCTTGACTTGCTCTTCTTTTTGTAGAAGCTTGAGGTACAGCATTAGGTTGTTTATTTGTATTTGTTCTGTTTTCCTGATGTGAGAATTCACCACTATAAATTTCCCCTTTAGGATCTCTTTCATTGCATCCCATAGATTCTGGTAAGTGGTATTTGCATTTTCATGCTTTTAGAAATTGTACAATTTATTCTTTAATTTTTCTGTGGCCCATTGATTGTTCAGGAACATGTTATTTCATTTCCATGTGTTTATGGAGCTTTGCAGGCTCTTTTGTCAATAATTTCAAATTTCATTGCATTATGGTCATATAATATGTATAGGTAATTTCAATTCCTTTGCATTTACTTAAGCATGTTCTAGCATATGGTCTAATTTTGAGTATATTATGTTTTAGAGAATGTCCTGTGTGTAGCTGAAAAGATGTATTCTGATGTTATTGTGCAAAACACTCTGTAGGGTCCACTAAGTCAATTTGTTCATAAGTTTAGTTCATTTTTCTTATTTCTTCACCACATTTTTGTCTAGTTGATGTATCTCTCTCTCTCTCTCTCTCTCTTTCTCTCTCTCATTTATTTATTTATTTATTTATTTATTTATTTATTTATTTATTCATTTGTCCTTTTGAGACAGGATCTCACTGTGCAGTTCAGGCTGGTCTTGAGCTCACTTTTGTAGTCCAGGCTCGTCTTGAATTCATGTTGATCCTCCTGCCTCAGCCTCCCAAGTACTGGGATTACAGGCATGTGCCATCACTCCTGGCAGGCGATGTATCTCTTTGTGACAACAGGATATTGAATTCTCCCGTTGGAAATGTGTTTCTGCTTATTCATTTTTTCATGTTTGTTAAAATTTGTTTTCTATAGTTGGGTACTCCTATATTTGGTGCATATATGTTTATGATTATTATCTCTTCCTTTGAAGTTCTTTCTTAACAGATATCCAGTGGCCTTCTTTATATTTTTTGCTCATTCTTTGTTTGAAGTTCGCATTGTCTGCAGACAGTATAGCTACTCCTGCTTTTTTCTGTTTCTGTCATATGGAGTATTATTTTCTTGGAGAAAATATCATATCATGTCTTATAAGTAGATTGTAAGTCAAAGATACAGTATAAATCTTAAAACAAACATTGAGATTGAATAATATTCAGATAACTAAATATTAATTTAAAATTAAAATTTTGAAATAATTCAACTAAGAAAAAGTTTTCATGATAGTAAAGAGTTACTAAGAATAAAATATAACATAAAGACTGGAATGGCAAATATATGACCAGAACTTCTGACAGTTTTGGGACAGGATATCACACAAAGTTGTAGAATGTTGTGGGCATACACAGTATCCATGATGCTTACTGGTGGCCAAGTGTCACTCGTGGGACTTAGCTAATGCTATTTCCTAGATGTCCACCCTGTAGATCTGATCACATTCATGACGCATAAAGTGCAAGATAAGTGCATTTGTAGAGTATGCTGCTAGAAATATTTTGCTGTTGTATACAAAAGAATAATGGAAAGACTGCTTTTGTATACCTCTTTTTCTACTGTGTTTAATTTTTGTCCTATTTGTTGTTTTTTTTTTTTTTTTCTATTCTCTTTCTTGGAGTTCTGATCTTTTTTTGTGTGTGTGTGTCTTTTTGAGACAGGGTCTCGCTATGCAGTTGAGGCTGGCCTTGAGCTCACTTTTTGTAGCCCAGGCTGGTCTCGAACTCGCACCAATCCTCCTGCCTCAGCCTCCTGAGTTCTGGGATTACAGGTGTGAGCCACCATGCCCGGCTAGTTCTGATCATTTTGATCCCTCTCTAGAATATCTTTTAGTAGTCTGTGTAGGGTTGAGTTTGTCACCATGAAATTCTTTAGGGTTTTTTTTTTTTTTTTTTTTTTTTGTCATGGAAGTATTTCACCTCTCCACTTAAAAGATAGTTTTGCAGGGTATATCAGTCTGGGTTGGAATTTCTTTTTTTGCAAGACTTGAAGTACTTTGCTCTATGCTCTTTTTGACCCAGTGGTTTGTGAAGAGAAGTCTGCCATTATTCTGATGGTTTTCCTTTATATGTGATCTGTTTTTTGTTTTCTTTTTGTCCTCTAGCAGCTTTTAGTATACTGTTCCTGTGTTGAATTTCTGGGATCGTGATTATTATATGTCTGAGTATGGTTTTAATTGGGTTGCTGTTATTTGGAGTTCTATATACTTTGGTCATCTGAATTTCAGATTGCTTCCCCATATTTGGGAAGTTTTCTGCTATTACTTCTGTCATATTCTTTTTATATCATTTGTGTAGACTCCTTTCTCATTGGTGCCTATTAGTCTCATGTTGTTCATCTTTGCATCATCTTACAGATGTTGAATTATTTTTTCCTGCATCCTAATTGTTTTTAAGAGATCTTTTCTTACCTTTTCATTAGCTGCAATGGTGTTTTCAAGGTCTGAAAGTCTATTTTCCCTTTCATCCAAAAGATTTTGCCAGCTTTCTATTGAGGTTGTAATTTCCTGTATAGCGGTTTGAATCTGCTTCATGCAGATTTCTTTCCTATATTGCTCATTCAAGTATTCCATCATTTTTCTATTCTCCTCTATTTTTTATCGGTGTTTTCTTTAGGAGCATTTAGTATTTCTTTCATTATAGTCATTTCTTTTTTTTTACTTCACAATTTATTTCTGATCTGATTTCCTCTATACCTTTCTTCAGTTATTTCTTTACTTCAGGTGCTATTATTTCAGAGTTTTCAGGTGTGTGATTTCCAATTTCTTCTATGCTACTATGTTCTGAATTTTTTCTGGCTGGGCTCAGGGCCTGTGAATGAATTTTGCTCCTTCTCTGTGTCGTTTTGTGTAGCACTCTCTTCTGACCTTTGGTGTAGAGCTTTGGTATAGTTATTACCTTAGCACCAGGTCTATAGTTATTACCTTAGCACCAGGTCTGGATCTACCAATTTCAAATGCATCCAGGTGATTGTGGTTTGGGTCTGGCTTCTGAGCTCTACTTCTTCCTGCTGCAGCCCTTGAAGGTAAACCCATTGTGCTACTCTGGCATGTTATTCTGCTCCTGGATCAGCTAGGTGGGTCTTGCCCTAGCCTCTCTGCAGGGAGTTCTGCTGCAGGCTTCCACATGGGACATGCTGCACCTGGGCTCTGGGTTGAATGAGGATCCAATTGGGGAGTACTGTTTTCTATCCTTTTACTTTCAGTCTATGAAAATTTTAGTTAAGCATGTTTCTCCTACACAGAACATTGTTTGAATTTTTGTCTTGGTCCACTCTGCCAGTCTGTCTCTTTTGATTGGTGAATTGAAGCTATTACCAATAGTGGTCATAGTTGACATGTATTGGCTTATCTCTGTCATGTTATTTTGCTTCTGTCAGTCCCCTCAATTTAACTACATGCCCTGCTTGATGGATTCTTTCTGTTGTTATTATATATCTGGGTGTAGATTTATTTTGGTTATATTTAATTATTGTCATATATGTGTCACTTATCTCCATGTCAAATTCTTTTTCCAAGCTTGGGAAATTTTCTGCTATCTCTTCTGCAAATAGTATTTGTATGCCATTTGTGGTGACTTCTGCTGTTTTATTGGTACCTGTCAATTTTATGTTGCTTTTCTTTGCATAATCTTATAGCTGTTGAACTGTCATTTCCGTGTGTGTGTGTGTGTGTGTGTGTGTGTGTGTGTTATTTGTAAGGCATCTTTCCTTTCAGGATCACTGGAATTCTCTGATCAAAGTGTGAAAGTTTATCTTGAGTTTCATTCAAGTTGTACCTACCTTTTTATTGGGAAATATTTTATAATACTTTTCAACAAACTCACTTTTGTCAATTAGCTTACATTTAAAGGTTATCCTATAAATCCCACACTGTATGAAACTAATTATGAACTACACATCCACTAAAGCTGTGGCATTCCAATTTTAACTTAGAACTTCCAAAAAATCAACATTAAAGAAACAGATAACTAGATCTCTGTGTGTGGCTCAGTAGTGGGGTGGTTGTCTAACAACATGAGAGCCTGAGTTTCATCCCTAGTGCCATTAAATTAAAGGAATTGAGGAGCCTAATTTAAAAATAGGCAAATACTCAAACAGACCCCTCACCAAAGAAAATATACAGATGTCAGATAAGTATGTGAAAAGATATTCAACATTGTGTGTCACTATAGGGAACTAACAAATCCAAATAAGAATAAGATAGTAATACATGCTTATTAAAATGGATAAAACCTAAAACCCTGACAGAACTAAATTCTGAAGAGGATATGGAGCTCTCATTCATTGCTAGTGGGAATGCAAAATATGGTATAGCCACTTTGGAAGGCAGTTTGACAACTTTGTATAAAACATATGCTCTTGCCATATATGACTACCAGTGATCATAGTTCCTGGAGTTGAAAAGGTATACCACATGAAATTTCACCTGCAAATACTTACAAAAGTTTTATTCGTATTATCCAAAAGTAGGTGAATTAATTAATGTATTGTGTTAATCAGAAAATGTAAACAACATAGGATTATTCCACTACAATTTAGTATATGGCTAAGTTCCTAAATTTCTGTGTAAAAATATGCAATTATTTTTTCATATTCTATAGGGGCTTAAAATTTAGAATATCTTTTTTTTTTTTTTTTGTCTTTTTTGAGATAGAGTCTCGCTATGCAGTTGAGGGTGGCCTTGAACTTACTTTTGTAGCCCAGGCTGGTCTCGAACTCGCACCAATCCTCCTGCCTCAGCCTCCTGAGTGCTGGGATTACAGGCGTGAGCCACCACACCCAGCTTAGAATATCATTGATTGAAGGAAAAAACATATTCCATGTTATATCTAAGGTGTTTGATATTCAGAAAGACAGTGATGTTAAGCTCAAGCACCTATGTTACACAGTAATAGTATCACTGAGCTTCACTTCTGGAGGGTTAACAACTCAAGTTTGAAGACCAAAAAATCAGTGAAAAAGAAGGGCTCTAAGGATAGCCAATATTCTTGCCGTAGGCTTCCAAGGACAGTGAGGACTCTGGACATAAGAGAACCTGTACTGGAGTATCCTATAGCTCTGTGGTATCCCAAATTTTCTGCTCAACGAGATTATGGGGCTACAGAGGAAAGGGACTGATGATGCACAGTGTACCTAAAGAGAGTAACGTAGAGAGACTCTCTTTAAATCCTTCTCTCAGCTTTCACAGAGAGCAAACTGGTCAAGCAATAGCTGTGACTCATCCAGACAGCTGACACTGACAAAAGTTCTACAAAACACTGTACATGGTTTCAAGGTAAATCCTGAGGTGATTTGACTGATCTTCTCCGATACAAAGGTTACATAGTTTGTTATATAGGTCTTCCTTTACCTTGGTCTTAACCATCCAACAGAAAAGTCTAACCATGAAGTATAAAAAGTCATATTAATATGCTCAGCTGTAAAAATCTGAAGTCAACAGCTTCCAACATTGCCAGCTGTACTGATAACCCACTATTATTATGGACCATTCGACTACATGTACAACTATTTTGTCTTAGTTCAATGAGAAGAAAGATTTGTACCAATAGGGTTTATAGAAGATAACAAGTCTTCATCTGGTATTCTGAACAAATACTATGAAGATAACAATATGCAATGTGTTAATTATTGTGACTATCTTACTAACCTGTTGTGAAACTGTCTCATTGCTATTTCTTGTCATTAAAATTAGTAAAAAAAATGATGTATTATTATTTAGTGGTCAAATGAACTATCAAACCACAAAAGATGTGAAAGAAAGTTAAATACCTATCGAAAGTTAGAGAAGGCCATAGAAAAGGCTGTCTATGGCATGTTTTCTCCCATATAAAAAGATAAAAACTTCCTTTATTTTTCCTTCTTTCCTTCCCAGTGCTGGAGCTGAAACTCAGGAGTTTGCACATGATAAATATATGCTCTACCTCTGAGGTATAATCTCACTAATAACATTTTTTACAAAAGAAATGAATACATCATAACTCCCATAAAGATCTTCTTGTCATGCATAAAGGATAAGTCAGAGATACTCGGACTGAGAAGAGGACAGAAGACCCAGCGTTCTCTAGTCACCTTCCCTTTTCATGTTTTTCTTTTCCATGGCAGTACAACAGAACTCTGGTGCTCTGAGGAGCACAGCTGAGAAAGGTCAGCATGACTGAAAGTAATACGAGAAGCTCTGATTCCCACCAAAGACCCTTAGCAACTGTGCACAAGACTCATCCTCTGTGTGCTTCAGTTTTTTCCTCTAACTAGAAACCTTTCAGGTCCACCTCACATAGATGTGGTGAGGATGGAGTTTGAGACAGATACAAGAACTCAGGACATAGTTATGTCAGGCTGAAAGGATTTAAGCTAAATACACATTATTGGTGGAATAGAAATTGTTGTAACTGCTGGAGAGAGCAGTCTTACACTATGAGATAAAGTTGCAGAAACAACTGACCTCTCACCTATGGATGACACTTGCAGTGACATAACTGGGTATAAGTTTAGAAGCTCTTGTGCACCTTCACCAGGAGCCCTTGCAAACTAGTATTTGCAAGTAGTGTTTGTACATGTGAAAACCTGGAATAACCTGTGTCCATTAGGAGGGGAACAAATGCTTGCACAATGTTATACTTGCCAACAATTAAAAGAATTTAGATGTGTGTCACCATGGGTGAACCTTTTTTTTTTTTTTTTTTTTTGTGAGACTGGGTTTCAAAAATCTCCAAAGCATGAATCTTGAAACACAATATTAAGTGAAGAAAGTAAGTTTCAGAAGTATATATGAGATACAATTTTTTCCTTATAAATACTAGATATGCTGAATATATTAAATACCATCTATAGGTGTATGTAAGTAACAAATTATAGAAACACTGGCTGGAAGGAGTCCTATCAAATTCAGAATATTGGGCAGGAGAGGAGTGGGGAAGTGAGCAGGAGATTGGGTAGTTTTGCACACATACATGCACACACTTATGCAATTTTCATAAAATCTTCACTTTTCTCAATTTGATGTATGCATATTTATTCATATATGGTTGTGCATGTTTTCTTTTAACATATGACATACTAAAATTGCAGAGATTTATGGGGTCTCATGTAATGCTTCTATACATTCATTAGGTAAGGTTTGAATCAGGGTAAGCATACCTATCCATCTTAGTTACTCTTTTTTCATTGCTGGGACAAATACCCAACACTCAAAATGAAGGAAGGAAAGGTTTATTTAGCTCACAGTCGGTTGCACTCCATACTCGGCCAGCTCCAAGGCAGAGTGGCACCTGGCAGAGAGCAGCAGTTCATGGCAGCTGAACAAGTGCAACCGAGGCAACAGAGAGCTAATCTGTTTCCCTGTGTGTGTGTCTCTCTCTCTTTTTCATGTTATGGCTGGCTCAGCCTGCCCTGGGGGTGGGGCTGGCAAAGCATGTGGTGCCCGGGATCAAACCCTCGTCCCTTCGGTTGCCTAGGCTTGCCTAAGCAGGTGCTTTAGACTGCTGAGCTATCTTGCCAGCCCTCTCTGTCTCTTACAAGACATTCAGGCTATGACCTGAATGGCTGGGGAAGGTACACACATCCATAATCCCGGCAGTACTGTGGTCCGTAATCCCAGTAGTACTAAAACATAATCCCAGCAGATCATACGTTAGTCTCACTCTAAAAGTCCCCACCCCATGACTACAGGAGGCTTTGGCAACTAGACACAAATCATAATGCTACCTGTCTCCTCAAACCTTTGTCTATGGTACAAACATTGGAAATCCTTTCTTCTAACATTCTTGTGGAGGCTCATTGGGTATGGTTGCTATGCATAGTCACCCTACTGTGAAATAGCAGCTCTTTGTGCTGTCTACATTTAAATGTTTTTTCCAAGGACAAAGAATTTCTTTCCATTGTTCCACAATTTACTTATTGAATAGCCCTTATTATATTACATACCCTTAAGATATTAATAATCAAGCTTCAAGACAGCTCTGTCAATGCTATTGTAGAAGGGAGGAAACCTAAAAAGAGAAGGTAAGCTGCTCAAATGAGGTAAAACAGCTAGGAAATGATAAGTGGGGTTCTAAGCCCAGGTAGTTTTGTGTATAGTCTATGTTCTCAAGAACCTGCCTGCCACAGGGTTTTTGTAGCATGCCGTGTCTCAGCAGGGTCCCATAGGTGTGCCTTTCATACTGTGAAACCACCTGTCCTCCCTTACTGTGTAGGGCCTGGGTTCATATTGCCCTCATCTACTTAAGCAATTCTCAGTATAACCCGGATCCTAGTCTACGGGAGGTAGAGAGCAAAGAGCAAGCACATGTTAGTGGGAACTGGGTGGATGGGTCCCCTTAGCTTTCCGGAAGATTGTCTGCAAGTGTCAGTATCAGGGTGTTATGGTCCGATCTAAAATGTTTCCCAAAAGACCCATGTACTTAGAGGTCAGGCTTTGGCGAGGTGACTAGAACACTGGAGCACTATACCTATCACCAGATTAAATTATCTGTGAGTTCATAGCTGAATGTGCTGTTAGGTGGGGTTTGGTTGCAGAAAACATGTTATTGCAAGGGTTTTTCATGTCCCCTGTGTTCTCTCTCTCTCTCTCTCTCTCTCTCTCTCTCTCTCTCTCTCTCTCTCTCTCTCTGATTCTGTCTGTCTGTCTCTATGTCTCTCTCATTTCTTTTCTTTTCTTTTTTTTCTTTTTTTTAATTTTATTTTATTTTATTTTTTTGTCTTTTTGAGACAGGGTCTCACTGTGCAGTTCAGGCTGGCCTTGAGCTCACTTTTGTAGCCCAGGCTGGTCTCGAGCTCACAGTGATCCTCCTGCCTCAGCCTCCCGAGTGCTGGGATTACAGGCGTGTGCCACCACGCCCGGCTGTCTGTCTCATTTCTGTCTCTGTCTGAGTTCTTCATGGATGTCGTGAATAGAACAGCTTTTTCCTACTACATGCATCAGCCATGATGTTTTGCCTGAAAGCCAGCTGACCACAAAACTTCTGAAGCCACGTGCCAAACAAATCTCTGCTTTAAGCTGCATTCTGTCCCAGTGGCAGGAAACCTGACCACCAACACAGAGAGTCATTGCCTTTGAACCTTTCACTTCATTGGAGGTTACGTGGAATGTGGGCTCTAGGTATACGGGATCCCGATGTAGTTAGTAGAAAAGTTAACAAAAATGATCACGTAATCAAATTATATGGGATTGTGATTTCCTAAGGGCTACCTTTCTTCTCTGCATGAAGGCAGATTGATCAAAAAGCAATTGTACAGTTTTGAGAAACACTCAGGCTTCTGCACAAATCTATTTTCTTTCTCCAACTATTTCCTGCTTAATTTCTGGTTTTAATTTAATGAAACTACTTTTCTTGTGCTAGGACTCAGACTCAGGACCTTTCACTTGCCAGCCAGGCATTGTGCAATTGAGCTCCATCCCCAGGCCAATTTGATGGCACTTCTTAGAAGGGCTTTGAGGGTGTGTTGTCTCTCTGCTGCTCCTTTGCTTAGTGTCACTTTGAAAATAAATGAAAACAAAGATTAATCCTGTAGAATAACTAAGGAGATAAAACCATTTAGTCCTCAGAAGTAACTTTATTTGTAAACATAAGTGCAATTTAGCCTGAACTATTGCTTGTAAATACCTAAAGAAAAAAAGCAATTTAGGCTTAACCTACCAGAAGTACTTATATTTACTTATACTTATGTAACTAGGGATTTTCTAACTCAGTGGACAAAATAAGATAATTGTACAACTGCGGCCACTGTTGGCCTTCTTCACAGCCCCCTTGCGTTCATCCTACAAAAGCTTCCACGCTCTGGGCTCTCAGCAGAGCCTCCGAGGCACTTCCTGTTTGGAGCTACTGATTGATTTATCAGTGTTTGCCAAATAAATACTTTAAACTTTTCTTTTACCTCGGTTTACCTTTATAAGATGATTTTTTATTAGTAAACACCCCAATTTATAAATTTTTATCTGTGAGTTCATTCTTCATAGGGTCCCTCAGCCCCAGGGGAGAAATCCCATGATGCCAGGGGTCCAGCTTGTTTTGTTCACACTCCACTGCTAGCACCTGGCATCGTTCCTGCCACATGGTAATCATTCATTTATCTTTATTGAATGAATTTTATTGCTGAGTCCAATAGCTTAGTGGAAAGTCATTTCAGCATCATTTCTTTTTCTTTCTTTCTTTTTTTTTTTCATTAAACAGTAGAATTTCTTTCATTAAATGAAATTGTTTAGACCCTTTTATTGAAATCTCATATTAGCTCAGCAGTCTCAGTGCCTACTTCACAAGCACAGGGACTAGGTTCGATCCCTGGCACCACATGCTGCACTGGTCCTGCCCCTTGTCACTGAGTCTGGGCATAGTGATACATGCCTGTAATTCCAGTGCTAGGGAGCCTGAAAACAGAAGGCTCACTAGGAGTTCAAACTCCACAGTGAGATGCTGTACTAAATATATAAAAAACAAAGCAGAACAAAACAACAACAGCAATAAAAACTATATCATATTTTCCTGGTTGAAATCAGGTTGGATAGGATGGAGGAGAATCTACTGACCCTCTGTCCTCTGCTATTTTCTACACAGCTCAGCAGCAGCTCGCAGACTGCCCTCTGGCAACCTTTCCTTGGCCCTCACCTTGAATGTACTAGAAGAGTCTTCACCAAGGGAGTCCCCCTTTGTAGGCTGAGAGACAGATGATGTGTATTCTCCTCCCAGTTCATTTCAGCCTCCCAGGGCACTTTGCTAATAGAGCCATAAATTTCCCCTCTAAATGAGCATCCTGATTTGGTTTACTCTTCAGATGACTTCTTCCTGGGGAAAATGGTATGCTTTCCCTGAGTTACGGCAGAGACTCCAGAGGGTGGCTCTGCTGTGTCCTGCCTCTGCCATCTGATAGTATAATTCCTTTCCAATGTATGGGCTCGCTGGTTCCCCAGCCAGTTCCCACTTCAGTGCAGCTGACACAGTAGCAATATTTGCCTGTGTCATCTTGTTCAGACAAACACAGGCATCACTGCTGGGGAGGCAGCCTCCCAGCCATGTCATCTCATTGACTGACCCTGGATGACTCTGTTGAGATCAGGGCAGGGAGGACAAAGCATTGCAATGTGGAACAGGCTCAATTCCCATAGTCATTATAGCCCTCGCTGTCAGCCTGTGCATGGCTGGAAGCAGTTGCCCTGGATTCATTGAATGTTTCCTGCCAAAAAGGCTGGAGCAGGGGCTGGGGAGATAGCTCTGCGGCACAAGTGCCTGCCTGGCAGGTGCAAGGTCATGAATTCGAGCACCGGTCCCACCAAAATAAATAAATAAATAAATAAACAAACAAATAAATAAATAAATAAATAAATGCTGGAGCATCTCTCAAGGACCTAGGGCTGCTGAGTACCCGAAGGCCCTTCTTCCTACTTTGCTTTTGGAGGCCCCTAAATTCTCTTCCTGGGACGCTTGCTGGTTCACTCTGTGAGAGGTTGTACAATGCCTCTCTTGGAGTACATCTCCAAGAGTTGCAAGAAGCAGAATGTTTTCTATGTGCCTCAACTTCTTGCCTTCTGCAATGGGCACACTGATGTATCTTGCTGGATTCTGGGAGGGCTAAATGAGATGTGTACACCTAAAGACTGAGGAATGAAGAGCCAGGAATACTGAAAATACTTTTAGATAGTTTAATCTATAGTTATTTTTGTATATCTATAACTGTATCAACCTCGAATTCTACCTATGCATCTACATTTAAACTTGTGTCTGAGTCCTAGGGCTGCTGCAGCAAATCATCATAAACAAAGTTATGATTCAACTTAAAACAGCAGAAACTACTTTCCCACAATGCTGAAAGCCAGAAGTCTGCAAACAAATTATGAGCTATAAAGGAGAGACCTCTTTTGCCTCTTCCACATCAAATAGCTGTCTTGTGTTCTTGTCGTACTTGCCTTACTTGGGGTTGCATGACTCTCAGTTCTCCCCTAATCTTTGATCTGTCTGCCTGTCTCTCTGTGTCTCCTACAAGGACTTATTGAATTTAGAGCCCTCCCAGGTACTTTGGGAAGATCTCCCCTCAGGAGTCCCAACTTACATTTTCAAACATCCCTTATCCAAGTAAGGTCCACATCCATAGGCTGAAGATATTCGTTGTGAATGTCTCTCTCTCTCTCTCTCTGTCTGTCTCTCTCTCCGTCTCTCTCTTTCCCTTCAAAATGCTAGAAGGTTCCGAATCTAAGTTATAGATATATAGTTCTTAGTTCCTTATCTAAAACTCTTGGGGGTCAAACGTGTTTTTGAATTCAGATGTCTTCAGAGTTTAGAAAATAGTCAATTGTATGTACTGCTATATTGTAACCCCCATTAATAGGGAGGTAAAAAAGGCAATCCATAAATAAGAGCATGTTTACAACAACAACATGCTTACACAGTTACACTAAGTAGATTAAACAAACAAATAATGTTATGCTTATTTGAATTAGGTTTTGCTACTAAATAACTCTCAGAACCATATATATGAACAGCTTTTGGACTTCAGAACCTTTTGAACATTAGAATTGTGGAGAAGAGAGTAGTGACCCATACTCTTGAAAATTCTCAAAATTATTATGGTTCAGGTGCTGTTTGTCCTCCCAGAGTTTCATCTCTAGGAAGCTTGGCCCCCAGAGTGGCAGCATGAGAGCTGGTGAGAATCTCTGAGAGGTGGAATCCAACAAAGGTCTTTAGCTAAGTGGGGTGCTGCCCTAGGAAGGGTTCACTATAGTTCTCACAAAAAAGAGCTCTTATCAAACCCTAGACCTGAACCTTGAGTCTCTCTCTGTGGTCTGGCTTCCTGTTTCAAGATATACTTTCTCACTTCCACACATAACCCACAGTGCCATCCACCAGTGCTATCCACACAAGCACAGAGCCTTTCACCAGGGCCTGCAACATGATATTTGTGCTTTCAAGGTCTAAAACTGTGAGCTAAACTAAGTTTTTCTCTATGAAGTTAGCTTGTCTCAGGCATACTGTGATAACAACAAAAATAGACAAATACATAATACAAGTTTTAAAAATGAGATTGTACATATGATGTGCTCAGCATAGTATCTGACACATGGAAAGAACTCAAAAGACATATAATCATTGTATTATTCATTTTTTTTCATCAAAATAAAGACATACCTTAGACTGGGCTTATTTTATGAAGAAAAGAGGTTCAGAGTGAGGTATATTGGCACACAGCTATAACCACAGCATGCCGAAGGATGAGGTAGGAGGATCAAAAATTTCAGCCTGAGCAACTGAATGACTTAGTGAGTCCCTGTCTCAATGGAGGAGTCGTGAAGATGCGACTCAGTGTACAAGCATTTGGTTCACTCTTCAGTACCACAAACATCTTTTTTAATTAAACAAAATAAATAGAGCAGAACCTTTAAACGTTGGACTCTGGCATCATTCTTAAGTTCTTTAAGGGGATTCTAAAATGCAGCAAGGATGGAGAACTCGAGGGTTCATAGCTCAGAAGTGGTAGAGAGACCAAGCCAGGAAATTCTGGTTAGCTTAGCTCTCTTAAAGAGTACACTATCTTAGTCACTTTCTCATTGTTTGCAAACAACACCCAGCAGCTGCAACTTAAAGGAGAAAAGGATGTTTTTGATCAACAGATTCTAAAGTTTCAGTCCATGGAAGGCTTATGCACAGAGAGAACATGGCAGAAGGGCTTGGGCAGAGGACAACTGCTCCTTTCACGGGAGCCAGGAAGCATCTAGAAAAGAGGTAAGTTGGGGGTGGAGGGAGATGTACCCTGCAGGCCAAGTCTCCAGTGACCTGCTGCTGGACAGGCCTACTTCCTCACAAGCCAGCTTCAGTGCCCTGGTAGCCCAGCCACATCTCAAGAGGCTTGCTGTGACCACCTGAAGCCTTTGGGGGACATCTGGTATCCAAGTCACATGGGCACAAGTGAGTGGCTGGGACATGATTTAACAATTGAGAAGAATGGAAAAATAACACAAGTTGGGGGAAAAATGCACAGAACCAAGATGTTCAGCAACAACCACAGGCCAGGAAAGAGTGCTGTAAGTGATCTATGTGGAGAGCATGACAGACAGCACCAAAGCCAGCAGCATCGCCCCTAGTGGCAATGGCAGGTGCAGGAGCCAAAAAGGACAAATCAAGAGGAAAAAAAAAAAAAAAAATCCATCCAGGAGTTCCAACATTTCCTCCATAAACACGGAGTCATTCTAGATGTGGGGTTAAGACATTAGGCATATGGTAAGAAATGGGAAGGGTGCAGCTGTAGGAAGAGGAACTATTCCTCAGAATCATTCTGCAGCCAAAAGTCTCCATGGCACCCTGAAGGACTTCCTGTGTGGCTCTGAGGTAGGGAGCTATGAAAAAGCAGGGTGTGTCCTGATACTTCACACAAAGTCTTTGCATTGTAATAGCATTTTCTTTCAAATAGTTTGGTTATTTAAGAAAGTCATATTTATTACAGATATAGATAGATAGCTACATATAGATATGTCTCCATATATAGACATATATTTGTATGGAGCTATCTATAGATAGCTATATTTTATATCTATCTATCTATTCTCAAAGACTATGACAAAATTGTTAGAACTAAATGAATACAGCAGTCTTATGATGCAAAATCAACATACAAAAACAGTAGCATTTCTATATACTTGGTAAAAGAAATTAAGAAAAAGTGAAAGAAATCAAGAAAAAAACTACATTTGTAATAACAACAAAAATAGGAATAAATTTAATCAAGGAGCTAAATATTTGTATCATCACAATTACTAAACACTGGCAAAAAGAATTAAGGAATACACAAATGAATATAAATATAATCCATGCTCATGGATTAGAGAAATTAATGTTATCAAAATGTCTATATTACCTAAAGCAATCCATAAATTCATGTAATCTCTATCAAATTTATTACTCTTACTGGAAATAAAAGCCCCTAATATTCATGTGGAATTACAAAGGCTCAATGTGTCAAAGCTATATGAAGCAAATGAACAAACTTGGAGCTAGTATACTACTTGACTGCAAAATATATTACAAAGTTATAGAAGAAAAGCAGTATAGCACTGGCATAAATGCAGACATAGAGACTAATGGAATACAATTGAGAATCCAGAAATAAATCTATTCATTTTCAACCAACTGACTTTTTTTTTTTAAAAAAGAATGTATTTAATACAAGGTCTACAGGTCTCACTACGTAGATTGGATTACTAGTGACTCTCCTGTTTTTAGCCTTCCAAGCAGGGGGATTACAGATGTGCACCTCCATGCCTAGTATCAATCACCATCTCAGCACCTGCAGGGTGGGGCCAGCACGGGCATGCTAGGGATTGAACCCTGGCCACAGTACTCTGCCTAAGCAGGAGCTTTGATTGGCTGAGCTATCTAGCTGGCTTACAGCCAACTGAATTTTGACAGACACCAAGAACATATAATGAGTAGGGAGGATGGTTTCTTTAATAAATAGTATTGGAAAAGAGGATATCTAAATGTAAAAGGATGAAATTGGACCTTTATCTTACACCATACCCAAAAGGCAAATCTATGTAGAGCAAAGACTTATATGAAAGGTCAAAAACTTTCAAACTATTAAAAAGAAGATATGGGGTGCAAATCTTCATGACCATGGTCTGGGACATACTTTTTGTATGACTCTCCATACCACGGATTACAAAAGTGGAAATAGAAAAATGGAATTGCATAAAACTAAAAAAACTTCTGCAGAGCCAGGGAAACAATCCTCAGCGTGAGAGGACAACCAGCAGAATAAGAGAAAATATGTACAATCTATACATCTGGCAGTGGTTTAATATCCCAAATATACAAGAAACTCAAGAATAAACAATCTAGTTTTAATATGGGCAAAGAGCTTGACTCAAAAGAAGACAAGCAAGATACCAAAAATTATATGAAAAATATTTTGATATTAATCATCAGAGAAATGAAAATCAAAATCGCTCATACCAGAATGGGTACTGTGAAAAAGGCAGTTGGTAACTACTAGCAAAGATGTGGAGAAAAGTAAACCTTTGTGCATTATTGATGAGCGTGTAAAGTAGTATGACCATTATGGGAAAAGAATGAGTGCTCTTGAAAAATCCAGCAATCCCATGACTGAATAAATATACAAAGGAAATGAAAACCATATGTTGAAGACAAACTTGTGCTTCCATATTTATTGATTATAATATCCAAAATATGGACTTAATCTAAGCACCTGTCAGTTGGTGAGTGAATAAATAAAATGTGTTACATATGCACTATAGCATGCTATTTGGCCTTTGGGAAGGATGAACTTCTGTCAGCTGTAGTAATGTATGCTAAGTGAAACAAAGCCAGGCACACAAAGTCAAGTGCTGAATGATGTCACTCATTCGTGGAATTCACAATAGTTGATCTCCTGCAAACAGTTCGGTTGTGGTTACCAGAGGTTGAAGCAGGTGTGAGGAGAGCTGAGACAATGTCCCTCAAAGGATCAAAAATTGAAGTGAGGCAGGAGAAATAATTTCAGAACTCCATTGTACAGCAGGGTGACTGCCGGTGGTGTTGTATTAAGTTCTCAACGAGGGCTAGAAGAATGAGTATTAAGTTTATTATCATAAAATGATAATCACACGAGATGATTCCTGTATCAATTAGGTAGATTTTACCATTCCGCAGTGCATATGTGCATCAAGGCAGCGTGTTGTACGTAATAGTCACCTTTCATCTCCAGTTGTATTGCTTCAGGTCTTCTCTCTGTTTTAGGTAGGTTAGACAACAGTTTATTGATCATGTTTATCTTTTCAAAGAATAAAGTCTTTGTTTCATTGATCCTGTATATATTTTTAAGATCTATCTCATTAATTTCAGCTCTGATTTTATTGTTTCTTTCCTTATATGGGGTTTGTTTTCACTTAGATTTTTTAAAAGACTTTAAGAAGCACCTAATGATGGGTTATTCAGGGTCTCTCTGATTTTTTTTTTTTTTTTTTTTTTTTTTTTTTTTTTTTTTTTTTTTTTTTTTTTTTTTTTTTTTTTTTTTTTTTTTTTTTTTTTTTTTTTTTTTTTTTTTTTTTTTTTTTTTTTTTTTTTTTTTTTTTTTTTTTTTTTTTTATGTAGGCCCTCATGACTAATTTTTTTTTTTTTTAATTAGAAATACCTTTTCAGTGTCTGAGATTCTGGTATGTCTTATTTCCGTTACATTTAATTCAAGGAGTTTTAAATTTCTTCCCTGATTTCTTTAATGGCCCACTGATCATTCAAAATTGTGTTTGGTTTCACATGGTGGTGCAGTGTTTGTTTGTTTTGTTTCTCTTGTTGTTGGAGCTATGATGATCTGATAAGATATTGAGATAAAAATTATTTCAATTTTTGGTATTTGTTAAGGCTTGCTTTATGACCTAAATATTATCTACTTTGAAGAACATTCCATAATCTGTGGAGAAGAGTATAAATGCTGCAGCTGTTGGATGAAATGTTCAATAGACATCTGTTAAATCTATTTTATTTTTGGTGTAATTATGTGCATAATAAATACATACAATTCTATCTGTTGATTTAAAGAAATAAATTTTAAGAAATAACCATGTGATTTCAGTGGATGCATACTGTGCCACTGTCTGCATGTTTTGCCACTACTAGATTCTAGGTAATAGACAATATTTGATTCTTCAGTTATAACTGATTATTCAGTTATACTGTCTGTAATGTGTGATTACAGATTCAGTTATATCTATAATCACTGTTGCTGTGGCATCTTCATGCACGTATCTGTAGGAAGCTAGCTTGTTTTTGCTTTAAAATAAGCTTCCTTTACTGTAATGCAGTGAGTACCACACAAAGCATGTGAACTTTTAAGTACTGTGACTTGCTAAGTTCTTCTGTGATTAATACCCCCTGTGCAGTGTGAGTGGGAAATTATTTGTGAGCTAGTAAATACAGCTTTATCTGTCTAGATCAGTGAGAACTATGCTGTTTGGAGTTCTTTTTAGGTGATGGGTTAAGGTCTACATCTCTTCTATAAACTATTAATTTAAGCTGGGGAGATAACTTGACAATCTAAGATCCTGCCTAGCAAATGCAAGGACCTGGGTTCGATTCCTGGTGAAAACATAATAAAAATTCCTATTAATTTATGAGGGACTAAACACGCTCAGACATACTTCCTCTTGTACGTCTCTGTACCCTACATGTGTGTCCTCCATCTGTCATCATGTTGGGGAGAAATAGGTTGAGCAGGGCTCCCCTGCCTTTTGGACAGGGAAGGTGTAAGCTCCACCAGCTAGCCACCTAAATCCTGGATACAATGAGCCTGAGCCTGACCTTCAGGAACCCCTTCTCTCTCAGTGAATGCTTGGGTGATTTTGGCATCCAGAGGTCTTCAAAGTCCTTAGGATGGAAGTTCCTTGTCCTAACTACAGTATAAGGTATAATAAAATACAGTATGCCTAAGTTTTTAAAAATGTATTACAATAGTAGTAGAAAACAGGGGCTCAGTGGATTAAGCACCTACATGGGCAATCCCAGTCAGGCACAAGGGAGGACAGTTCAATCCCCAGACCTGCTATGCAGGCCCTGCCCCCAGGGTGTGCTGAAAGGCAATTGAGACTGGGCGTGGTATCATGAGACTGCAATTCCAGCTCTTGGGAGCCTGAAAATAGGTGGATCACTACAAGTTTGATCTCATAGTGAGACCCTAAACACCCTATAGATCCTTCCCTAAAATACAAAAACAAACAAAAAAGAAAACATTGCTAGTAATCTCCCAAAAATATTCCTTCAAACAAACTTATCCCATCATTCTAGCTACTTTCTGAAGCAGTTTGGAAAGTCCACTTGGTGAGGGTTTCTAGGTGTGCAGTGTTGACTGCCTTGACATCTTGATTTGATTCTAAACACTAACTTTCTTATGCTCATTTTGAAATTGGGAAGATCTAGAAGTCACTTGGTGAATAAGGTAAATTGGGATGCCCTGTTATGTTTTTACGAGCCTGCCTTCACATTGAGTGGCACTTAGGACAATATTTATTATGTTTTTGAT
Organism: Myocastor coypus; assembly: GCA_004027025.1. Lineage (NCBI taxonomy): Eukaryota > Metazoa > Chordata > Mammalia > Rodentia > Myocastoridae > Myocastor > Myocastor coypus. Next base: position 7,381 of record PVJA010023742.1, on the reverse strand, counting down.
CATACCATATAAAGACATTCATTAAACAGGGCTTCCAGAACTGCTTTGAAAAATGGTAGGAATGACGAGATGGATGTATGTGAGACTACAGTGGGTATTTTGAGGGAGATTAATGACAGTGTGTCTTTCACTGTAATACATTTTTAAAATTTTTAAACATTCACTATATTTTTTGATCATCCCTGCATAGAATTGCTTGAGGGAAATTTTAATGTAGCCTCTTGCTGCAACCTCAGTCCAGGTCCCATAAGTCAGAATCTCTCTGGTCAGTTAGGGGACTCAGAATATCAACTGCTTCGCTAATTCTAAATGCTCTTAATTGAGTACAGCGGTGCCCCTACGTGAGCTACTTTAGAAAGAAGGTATGCTACCTGGAATGTTCCAAATGCCAAATACCCATTTCAAAGGGCTCCTAACTATCAGTTCAAGCTGCTTTAAGCATTTAACATTGTTCTCATCCTTGGGCATGTAGTCTAAGCTGCAAATTTACACAGAAAAGAGTTTAGTAGGCTGACCATATTTCTCATCTAGGTACCCTATGATCAACTAGCCTGGGACACAAGTCAGAGTCAGATCATCCTGACTACTGTTTTGAATGTGCTGCCCCTTTCAATAACCACATCCACCTGGCTTTGGTGATTAAGAGTTGCCACTTGGCTCTGTCATCCCAAGATTCAATTGCCCCATTTAACTTAGGGATTCTGGCTGTGTAGCTAGAGTTCTCACTGTAATTGCTTATGTATAGAGAAGATCAACAGAGCATTCTTCAAGGATAGTGGGACTTCTACCAGTTTATTCCTCACAGTTGTGGTGATTGTGCCGGAGTGGATGAGTGGGTCCAACACCACAAATTCACCCCTGCATTAAGTCCCCCTATACCTCTGTACATCTTCCTTACCTTCCTCTGCAGGATACGGATGCAATTCTGGTGTTTCACCTTCATGTAGCGTGAGGTATCATTTCATTCGTTCCAACCTTCAGCTCATCATCAGCTGAACTTATAGTTCTCTCTAACCTCTCAGACTGCAAAAGTGGATCTGGTCTCTGCTTGTTGAACTGATCTTTGGTCCATTGCAGCTTTATGTTTATTCCACTGCTATCCTGCATTCACTCCTGCATATGTCCTCTAGATTTATCCCTATGTCAGCTGTAAAAGCCATGTAGTTCTTTGTGGATGATGCACTCCTCCTCGTGGGTCATACCTCATACCCCAGCCATTGGGATGTGCATGCTGAGACTTGAGCTTAGCCCCTGAGCAAAGAGAATGGTGGGGGTGGGCTATGAGGAGAATGTGCATTTTCTTTCAAGTTAGCTACTTCAGGGGAAGTCATTACAGCTTCTTCAAGCCAAAGTGCGAGTACATTCTCCAGATCAGTGGTGGAGTGAAACGAATGAAGAACTTAGGAATCGAGCATACCCAGCTTCACTGGAATCTTCCCCTATGTTCCCATTTGACTTTCAGGGTGTCAAGTTCTCTTGGTCAGGGTCCTCACATTAATAGTGTATATCTGGTAGCTGTGAATTAAATTTGCACTATCGCTGAACTATACTCAAGGCTTTGAGTTTGCTATGCAGTAACCTCAGTCCTGCCAGTGAGATAGAAGTTAAGGGTTTCTTCTAGGGCAGACACAAAAGTTTTCAGGTCATGTTTATGCTTAAATTGGATATTTAAAGCTCTAAGCAGATTCCTTTCTTTCTCCAATTCCTTCAGTTCCCATTAAACACCAGTTACCCAGGGCCCAGCAGGATGACTCAGTGGTCTAAAGCGCCTACTTAGGAAAGCTTAGTCGGCTGCAGGGACTGCAGTTAGGTCCCCAGCACCACATGCCACAACATCCCTACCCTCAGGGCAGGCTGAGTAGGCCATAAAAATGAATAAATAAACAAACAAAAGTTCTGAAATAAGAAAAAAAATAATAATAAAAAACCAATTAGCTGATCTCACTACACATACATGTTGACAAAAATGTTCTGAGTTATCAAATATACAGTCACTCAGAACCTTGCATTTTCTAAGCATTTATCTAAAAGCTTCTACTATTTAATATATACTTGTACAAAACATTATCTGAAATTGAAATTGAATAAGGTGACCAGTATTTGGTCTGGGAATCCTACCTGAAAGAAGTTCTCTTCATTCTCCAAAATCTACCTAAAGTGCTTCTTCCTTTCGGCCAGAACCACCAACTTCTTGTAATTTGTCAAAATGACTAACACAAAGGGCAAGAGGAGGGGAACCCGTTATATATTCTCCAGGCCCTTTAGAAAACATGGGGTGGTTCCTTTGGCCACACACATGCGAATTTACAAAAAGGGCGACATTGTAGACATCAAGGGAATGGGTACTGTGCAAAAAGGAATGCCTCACAAATGTTACCATGGCAAAACAGGAAGAGTCTACAATGTTACCCAGCACGCTGTTGGCATTGTTGTAAACAAGCAAGTTAAGGGCAAGATACTTGCCAAGAGGATTAACGTACATATTGAGCATATTAAACATTCAAAAAGTCATGATAGCTTCCTGAAACATGCCAAGAAAAATGATCAGAAAAAGAAAGAAGTCAAAGAGAAAGGTACTTGGGTTCAACTGAAGCGCCAGCCTGCCCCTCCCAGAGAAGCGCACTTTGTGAGGACCAATGGGAAGGAACCTGAGTTGTGGGAACCTATTCCCTATGAATTCATGGCATAAACTGGGATGTAGTTCTGCCATTCACCACCTAATTGATACCTTAAGTGTTCTAGGTCCTGTACAAAAATAAAATTGCCCTGTGTTGTAAGGGTGATTTTCTTAGTTGAAGAGGTATGCGGTGCCTTCTTACCTCAAACATATGTCAGCAGATTTTCACTGTAGTGAGTAGTTGTGTCTTACTCTTCAGTGTTTTCTTGCTGAAAAGTATTGCTGAGGTATTGTACAGGTGTATACCCAAATATTTATAAAATATTTATATTAGCTTGAAGATCTTATAAATCACCATTGGGAAAAGATATATCCAAATAAATGGAAGTCACTTAAGAAACAAATGTAAGTCCATTTCAGTTAAATAAATTGTTTAAAGCAAAAAAAAAAAAAAAAAAAAAAAAAAAAAAAAAAAAAAAAAAAAAAAAAAAAAAAAAAAAAAAAAAAAAAAAAAAAAAATCTACCTAAAGGGCTAATTTTCCACAGACTCAGAGATTATTATTTTGTCTTATATAATGTTTGTGATGATCCATATACTAGACTAAATATTTTGCATAGGTAATTTGTGTAAATCTGATTATAACTTAAAGGGATACTGCATATTATTATTGCCCCCATTTTATGTATGGAAAAAGTCAGCCTCTGAGTAGAGAAATAACCTGCCAGTGGCTCACAGCTCAAAACTGGCAGTGGTGGGATTTCAGTTCAGATAGAGAAGGACTTAGGCTCGCATGGTTGCTGTGGGTATCATGATTTCATTGTTATTTTTCTACTAGAAATTTTCTTAGATGCGTGTTGGAGCATTTCTGAACTTCTCAAGACAGTGCTATCAATATTACCAGGCTGTGAGATCACTGAGTGACACTAGAAATCGTGTTTCATTTGTCATCACATCCCCAATGTCAGAAAAGTTTTATTTAACAAGTTATATTCAGTCTTAAAAGGGAGTGAAATGCTGACATATGCTGTGTAACATGAACGAACTTTGAAGATATTACACTAACTGAAATAAGGCAGAGGAAAGGATAAACATTGTATGACTCTGTTTATGTTGTGTATCTGGAGATCTGGAATAGTCAAATTTGTAGCATCTGAAAGTAGAATGGCAATTTCTGGGAGCCAGGGAAGGAGAAGTGAGAAGTTAACCTGAATGAAATGAAGTGAGAAGTTAACCTGGGGAAATTAAAAAATGCTGGGGTGGGGATGTAGGCCACTTGTAGGAGGCTTGCTGGGCATGCGTGACATCTTGGAGTTCACTCCCAACCCTGTGATAAAGACTACACAATATAATGAAAATGATCATAATGAAGTCCCAGGGGTGGATGGTGGAGATGACTGCATAGCGAGGTGCATCTACTTAACATCACTGAACTTAAGGTAGCTACAATGGGGCCTGTGAGATAGCTCAGTGTACTAAGGGCTTTCGTAGACAAGCTCAGGGACCTCGGTTTGATCACTGGCACCACAGGCTGTGCCAGCCCCACCCCCAGGCACGTTGAGCCAGCCACTGAGTCCAGGTTTGGCAGCACATGCCTGTAGTTCCAGTTCTGGGGAGACTGAAATAGGAGGATCACTATGAGTTCAAGCTGCATATTGAGATGCTATACCAAATACATGAAAAGAAAAGATGGCTACAATGATAAATTTTATGATGTGTTTGAAAAGTCATATTTACTCTGGCAGAGAAGGTGCCAAATGAGGGCTCAGACTACAGGTCTCTTTGAGCTGTCCTGGGGCTCAGCAGCCTCCTTGCTGGGACCCTGTGCTGGTCATTTAGTTCAGTTTCTCCAGGTGCATGTTTTTCTCCAGCTTTGTAGGGTGAATAAGAGACTTGCTGAATGTTCAGATCGGTGTGCTCCCTGAGAATGAGGGAAGGTTTTAAAGGCTAATGCTGGTCAAGTTCTCACTGTCCAGGAAGATCTGGCATTGTATATAAAATTTTCTATTGATAAAAGCTTCAGACATACACAAAAGTAATATAATTCAGTTCCCATACCCTCATGAGACAAATTTATTTGTCTATACTTTAGCACTGGAGTACGTCACTATAAAGGGTAAAATGATTAGTGCGCTAGCACAATGGCTAGCACTTTCCTAGCACGTGTAGCCATCATTATTCCTTTCATGCTCCTGAATATGAATGTGGCTGCTTAAGCCATGCGATTCTGAAAAGGCTTGCTCTAAATGGCAGAGGAAACACAGGACTTAAATTTCACTGAGAAAGTTTCCCTCCTTTGCAACCATACTCCAAGAATTCTTTGTCTCAAATACAAATAAATAAATTTAAACTTATTTATTCATTTAAATTTATTTTGAACTGTCACACTGTAGTGGAACCAGAGAGCAATAGGGACAATAAGTTACATGGGAACAAAAAAAAAAAAAAAGAAAGAAATAGTCTTCTTGTCCTCTGGAAAGTGTGCTTTTAGTCTAGGTTGGACGACTACTTTTGGTGTATCTATCCGCAGGCAGGCATTGCCAATCAATATTCTTTCCTCTGGAATCCCAAAACTGCAACAGAGTTCTTAAAGCGATGCTCTGGGCACTCACCAATAACCAATGAAAGTTGGGACATGAGCTGAGACATATTTATTATCTTCTTTTTGTACCTTTCTTGTGCCTTTGCTCAGAAGAAAGAACTTTGTAAGAGAGAACACCTATTTATAACTTCCTGAAAATCCACCACAAAAGACAAAGTCAACCGCAGGGGACTGTCCCAAAACTGTGAGCCAAACGGTATCCAAAGACATATGGGAGTCTTAGAATCCACCCGAATCGGTAAAAGGAAAACTACACAGCTTTGGCTCTGGCCTGGATTGCTGCTCCATGTTGGTGATTGGCTTCACATGAAAGTATTTACTTGATCTTTTGCTTACAGAAAATTAGCTTTGCCTTGTGCTTCTAAGTAGCTCTGATTCCTTGATGTGTATTTTCTCATCTTTAAGCTGAAGCAACAAACAACAAGAAAGCAAGCTTTATAAAAGAGATTAGGAAAAAATAAGGTATGTGGAACCAGTTCCACAGGGGATGAAAAGGCAATAATAGTAACAATAAAATTATCTTCATATTTTCTATTTGTCAGACATTGTGTTAAGGTGGCTGAGGTGAATTTTCTCATTTTCTCTGCATAAGCAGTCATTGGAGGTAGGCACTAGTATTATCTGTCTCTTATAAATGAAAAGGTTTGAAAAACTTAGGTAAGTCCAGTAGTTCAGTTAAGGAAATATAGCTTGAAAACTGAAATTCTGTGGAATTTGAGGCCAGGTATGTCTGATTCATGAAACTATGCTCTTGAAATTATGCATTGGAGATTAGCAGTTTACTATCTTAGCAGTAAGCGGTGATGACTTGGTGTTTTAAGCGTCTTTCTTACTACAAGGTTGAGGGCAAAGAGCTTGAAATGACTCATTTTGTCACTCCTGTGGCTTAGCATAATGGGGTTTTCAAAATCACCAGTGAACTCTATTTGCAGAGCACTTGTGAGTTTTTTAAAATATTGTATTTAGTTTCTTTTTTTAAAAAATTAATTAATTTATTTTTTTCTTGTTTCAGAACCTTTATTTGTTTATTCACTCATTTTTATGGCCGGCTCAGCCCGCCCTGAGGGCAGGGCTGGCGCAGCGTGTGGTGCCGGGGATCGAACCGCGGTCCCTGAAGCCGCCCAAGCTTCCCCAAGCAGGGGCTTTAGACCACTGAGCCATCCCGCTGGGCCCCTGTATTTAGTTTTTTGAACCAGCACAATAATTGGTATTGTTCCTGTGCTTGTGCCACTTGCATTACCGACACATGCATTCAACATGTAGCTATTAAGTATCTATATGATATAGTAGATAGCAATAGCATGTTAGACCCAGGGCCTGCTGTGGGCTTGCAGTCCAGAAGGAGAGATAGAATGAAGAAAAAGAGAGTAACTATCTTAGCTACTTTCTTGTTGGTGAGACACACTACTTAAGGCCCACAACGTAAGGGGGGAGTGGTTCATTTTGGCTCACATTTCAGGGTAATTGGTTAGCTTCAAGGTGGGACAGCCAGGCAGAGGACATGGCTGAGGAGAGGTTGATCCTGTCATGGCAGTAGGCAAGCAGGGAGAGAAGGAGGATCTGCAGAGGGAGAGAAACTCTTCCAGGTGCTGGCCCTAGTGAACTGTCTCCTTAAGCCAGATCCCACTTCCCAACAGCCCCCAAATTCAATCACCTTTGGTGATGGTTCATACAATGTGTCAACTTGAGAAGTTTAAAGTTATTGTAAACATCCTTGGCCTGAGCAAGAGGAGGGCAGAGAGATGGCATGGGTATAAAGCCATGCCCTGGGCCCCAATGGGTAACCTATACGCATTAAAAGGAAATGAGGAGCCAGGCATGGTGGCTCATGCCTGTAATCCCAGCACTTGGGAGGCTGGCTGTCAAAAATTAGGTGGCTCAGTGTGTTTGTCTTTGCTTCTGCATTTTCTAATCTATTCCACTGAGCCTCAGATCTATTCTTTTGCCAATACTATGCTGATTTTATTACTGTAGCTTTGTAGTATAACTTTAGGTCAGGAATTGTAATGCCTCCTGCCTTATGTTTGTTGCCCAGAATTGTCTTTGAAATTCTGGGTCTTTTTTGGTTCCAAATAAATTTGAGGAATGATTTCTCCAGGTCTATGAGGTATGTTGATGGTGTTTGAAGAGGAATTGCATTAAATCTGTATAAAAATTTAGGGAT
>PVJA010023741.1:0-32650 GCA_004027025.1 Myocastor coypus | reverse complement strand
TTTTTTTTTTTTTTTTGTATCTTCCAGGGTCAAATCCCCTCAGGATTAAATTTGAGACCATAGACAGTACTTTGTAGAACTGTTGTTAATGTTAGCCTTCGGGGGTAACTTTTATTTTTTAAAGAGAATACAAAATAGTATTAAAGCAACAAAATTTCAAGTGACACAGAATTTTACTAAATAAAATAACATTAATCTCACAGTACTTGTTGTATTGCATAGTGTTGTCTTCAAATTAGTTGTTCATATTGCCAGATACATGCATGCAAAAATTTAAGAAAGGAAAAAAAGAAATATATAAGAAGTTAAGAAAAAGGTCAAAGAATTGAAAAAAGGACACAACAAATGAAGCAGCAATTGCTCCTTTCCACAGACCAGCAGAAATCCACAGTACAGTTGTACAAGCCATCCTGCTTTCCCTTACTATTTTGTATGGGTTTTATTTTTGTTTTTGTTTGTTTGTTTGTTTTGGTCTTTTTGAGATGATTTTTCTATGTGGTTCACACTGTCTTTGAAGTCACTTTATAGCCCAGGCTGGCCTCAAACTCCTTCCTAGCAATCTTTCTCCCTCAGCCTCCCAAGAGCTGGGATCACAGGCTTGTGCCACCACTCTTGGCTAGCATTCCCTGTTGATGGTTATAGCTAAATGTCTTGAGAAAAAAAAAAAAAAACCAAACAAACCAGGAACTTGGGCTTCATAGAAGTCTTACAGTCACTTATTTAGATATAGGTAATTATTAGTGATTATATTCTAGCTGTTAGTGCCAGATACAGAGTTTAGAAAAACAGGAACTTATAGTACCGGGAGATAGATAGTACAGGTAAGTAAGCAGAGTACATAAGGGACAGAAAAGCAAGGATGGTTGGGAGATCCTGAGGATGAAAACAGGCATCCTTTTGCTGAGGAAAAGCGGGGCAGGGCCTGGAGGCCAGGACTTTGGCTCAAGTGAGATACAAAGAAAGAGCCGCCCCGAAACAGATGCATGGTGGAGGCAGAAGGGCTGTGCTAGGCTGGAGGGCCTCTCAGGGCACCATAAGGACCAAGTCTTGTGGGCTGGAAGAGCAGGACCCTCTGATGTGATGATTCAGAGTGCCCAGTGGAGATGGCCCAGCTTCCTGATGGCCACCTGACAAGATGAACAAAAGTGCTGTTGTGTTTTCCGCCACGTAGGGTGTGTTCATGTGTGTTAACACATGTTCACATCCTTACTCTTTTTGAGTGTCACTTTTCCTGTGTCTTACGCGTTTGTTTAGTAGTTAGATGGTTGAACCTAAGAAGGCAAATCAGTGGCCAATACAGCAAAGCAGTAAATGTCCTGACTTGTATATACTAGGTTTGTTACTTTAATTTTTTAAATTGCTGATAATTACAATGATGTACATGGGCATTGGTCCAAGGCAGGAAGAGTTATTGTCTGAGAGCAGATCTGGTGTGAGCTGATAATACAGTCTGTTTAGTTTAAATTTAAATGCTGTGTAAATCATAGGAAAGATATTTTTACTGTCTTTGAGAGGATACAAAATTCTCAAATTTTTATTTTCAGTTTTAATGGGCATTTGAAGTTAAAGTGATTTTTTAAAAATCAAGATATCTAAATATTGTTTATATCTATTAAAATAGTAAATAAAAATTTCCATTTGTGTCTTTTAATTGATTACATTATTGGTATGTTTTAGGTGTATGCCCAGTAATCACACTCATCACAGGGAATTTGTATCTCTATATGACACAACTTGATTTTTTTTTAATTTTTTATTTATTCTATTTTTTTTTCTTGTTTAAGAACTTTTGTTTATTATTTCTTTTTTTATGGCCGGCCCAGCCTGCTCTGAGGGCAGGGGTGGCGCAGCATGTGGTGCCGGGGATCAAACCGCAGTCCCTGCAGCCGCCTAAGCTTTCCTAAGCACACGCTTTAGACCATTGAGCCATCCTGCTGGGCCCCACAACTTGATTCTTGTTATGGTAAATTTTCTCCTTTCCTGTCCTCTGAAAATCAAATCTTTTTTTTCTAGTTATAAAACAAAGATACAGGTTATTCCCCTGAGAATTTCTTGCCTTCAATACTTGCCTTTCAGATAGAGCTAATAAAGAGCTAACCTTGTGTTTTCCGCTATTTGGTTATCATAGAATAGTAAAGCTAAGAAGAAAGTTTTGGATAGGTAAGATCGTTCCTTAATATTATTAAAAGAATACTTTAAAAAAAATAGACTGCCTACTTATTTCTTTTTTTTTTTTTTTTTTTTTTTTTTTTTTTTTTTTTTTTTTTTTTTTTTTTTTTTTTTTTTTTTTTTTTTTTTTTTTTGTCTTTTTGTCTTTTTGAGACAGGGTCTCACTGTGCAGTTCAGGCTAGCCTTGAGCTCACTTTGGTAGCTCAGGCTGGTCTCGAACTCACACCGATCCTCCTGCTTCAGCCTTCCAAGTGCTGGGATTACAGGCGTGTGCCACCACGCCCGGCCCTGCCTATTTATTTCTGCCATCATTTTACAAAATACATTTTAATGGCAAATGGTAAAAAGAGAGATGTAGAATTCTGGGTGGTCATTCTCCAGAGATTACTTAGGAGATTGTACCCTTACACAGCTATATATGGACGCACACACTTTTGTCAGACCTTTCCTTTCTTGCTGAGATGTAGCCTCACAGTGTTGCCCAGGCTGCTCTTTACCTCATGATCCTCCCATCTCTGCCTCCGTGGTGGCTGGGATCACAGGTGTTGGCCATTGTGCCTGGCTGTTTTTCCCATTTTTCAGAATACCTCCTAAATCCGTTGAGACCTTGATTAGCTCCTTCATGGGTTGGCATCAGGTCAGCCAAAAGGGTGTTTGGGGCTTCACAAAGCATCACAGCTTTATGCTTGGACATTCTGCAGAAAACTCTTTTTTGCTTTTTTTTTCTTTTGCAATATTTCTGTCATCTGTGAGTCAATAAAAATAATCTAGGGGGCTGGGGAAATAGCTTAGTAAAGTAAGCACTTGCCTGGCAAGCACAAGGATTGAGTTCAATCCCTGGTCCTGCAAAAAAAAAATCTAGAATGGACATATTTCTTGTTTTTTTTTTTTTTTTTTTTTGGCGGGACCAGGGTTTGAACTCACAACCTTGCACTTGCCAGGCAGGCACTTGTGCCATGGAGCTACCTCCCCAGCCCCTCAATCAGTACTATTTCTGGGTACTTGCTACTTGAAATTGTTCTATTTTTTTAAGGTTTAGGCAGATCCATTCCTATAAATTATTGCTAATCCCCCCCGCCATTACTCCTAATCCTGAAGCCGAACTTGAACTTGCTGTTGAGTGCACTTTAATAAATATGGTGGGGCCTGGGAGATAGCTCAGTGGCATAAGTGCCTGTCTGGCAAGTACATGACCATGAGTTGGATCCCTGGTACCACCCCCCCACACACACACACACAATAAATAAATGCCTCAATAATGCTGGCAGTTTGTTTCAAAGATTAAGCCCCAATTTGTACTGTTTGGATCATTTCATAGTGATACTGTAGCCTCCTATCAACCTGACCTCTGCAGTGAGTTTTTGTAAGTGTGTGACTTTTCTTTTGGAATAATAGTGCCATGTAATTCAGTGAGGAAACTGTCTTTGTTTTCAAAGTGTTTCTTATGCATTAAAAGTTTTGAAGGGCCAGTCAAAGAGCTCATCAATCTGAAGCACCTGCCTCAGCAGTGCAGCTGGCCCAGCCCCACCCCCACAGCACACTGAGACAGCATGCAGACTGGGTGTGGTGGCATGTACCAGTAACCCCAGCACTTGGGTGGCTGAAAATAGGAGGATCAGTACAAGTACAAATCCAAGTACATAATGAGACCCTGTGCACCCTGTCGACCCTCTCCAAAATTTATAAGAAAAGTTTTGGAAAAGTATACTTTTGTCAGTTGTAGCATGTAGCAAAATCCAGTTACTGTGGATAATTCATTGTAATACACTAAAATTCAGGTAGTGCCATGATTATGCTGCATAAAAGTAAACAGCTGGGTCAAGAATGATTAAGTACTTTCCATGAGGTTAAATAGCCATTATAAGTGAATGTTTATTAAGAAAAGATAGACAGACTGACTGACTGACTGACTGACTGACCCTTTTGATCAGGCGAGTCTCAGTAGATGTGGTTGGTACTGAGGATTGAGCCCAGGGCCTTGTCACAGAGTTACATCCTTTTTTTAGAGAATTTCCCTAAGTTACCCAGGCTGGGCTCAAACTTAAGCCTTTCTGCGTAAGCCTCACAGAGCACTGGAGTACAAGTGTGCACATCACATGCTCTCGTGTCTGTGTTCTGGTTTTTTATTTTTTTTTTGGCAGTGTTGGTGATTTAACTCAGGACCCTGCACCTGCCAAGCAGGAGTTTATGCTACTGAGCTATCTCCCCAGCCCCTCTGTATTCACTTTGACTATACTTCCTTAGCCAGCTGGAGAAAGGGGCCAGAATGAGGAAGCCGGCAACTCTGGTGACTTTCTTTTTTTCTTTTTTTAATGTATTTAGTATAAGATCTACAGTGTCTCACTAGGCAGATCAGACTGTAATGATCCTCTTGTTTTCAGCCTCGCAGGTGCTAGGATTACAAGTGCTTGCTACCACGCCCAATCTCCATCCCATCTCGGTGTGCCCCAGGGACAGGGCCAGCGAGGCCCACTGGGGATTGAACCCTGGTCTGTGCATCTGCCTAAGCAAGTGCTTTAGTCCACTGAACCATCTGGCCAGCCCAGGTGACCTTTTTTAAGTGGTCAGACTATTAAATCAGTGGTGTAAACATTTGGTGACTGGATTCCCACAAAATAAAATGTAGAGCATTAATGCAGCCTGCTTTATGTGTATCCACATTTAATAGGCAAAGAAAAAATATATGGTCCATTTCGTGCCATCTTGAATTTTGGAAAGCTAGTTAATCACAGAGGGACTTCTTCCTGTGCACTTCCCCTGAGTGCTCATAACTTAAGTCCAGTTCTGTGTAATTGCAGTCAGAGAAAATTAAATCTTCAAGAGCCAGCTCTGTGATAATGTTGCTTGCTCTGCAGCAGGCATTGTGCCTAGTGGGTTTGTGCATTATCTTAATTTAATCCCCACAGCGGGCCTGAGAGGAATATGTATGCTAATAGCTCTGTTTTACAGATGAACAAATTTAGAGTCTGATAAGAATAATAGCCACATCAGTGCTTGAAGAGCTCCATCTTTGTGACAAGCACTACTTCAAACACATTAGGGTCCTCTTAAGGACACGGGCAGGGTGGGGGTAGGCAACCTGCTGGAGGCAAGACAGCACAGCTAGTCAGTGGTAGAGCTGGAGCTCACGGGGCTGTGTCTTGAGCGGTGTGCTGATCCTTTGTTCTGCACCTCCTCCAGGGTGAAGGAGAACAAGAAGACTGCCTGGCTGCAGCGAGTCCCTGGTGGCCCTGGACCTTAGAAGTCAGGCCTTAGACTTCTTGTTTTGTAGTGACATTAGGGAAGAAACACAGCCAATGAAGAATCTATTTATAATATATTAGCAAACATTAATTTGCATCTTTTTGCATAAAAATGTTTTAGGTATTTTTGGTAACTTCCTTTGTAGATTTTTAGCTCTCACCTCACATGTAGCAAAAGGCAAACTTTGATGAAATCATGGTGCTTGGATCTTTACCAGTGTGATCCAGATGGACAAATTACCATGTTCTATAAAAAGACTTGGAGATAGCCTAAACCATTTTCAGACTTGGAAATGATACTTCATTTATACGTTAATGGGGCTGGGGAGATAGCTCCAAGGCACAAGCGCCTGCTGGGCAACTGCAAGGTTGTGAGTTTGAACCCCAGTCCTGCAAAAAAAAAAAATTTATACTTTAATATTTAAAGTTCTAGTAAAAGCAAGGATAATTTGTGTACAAATTACTGCCTCTGAAAGTAACACCTTGAGATTAGCGTCCTTGTGCAAGGGCTTGGAATTTGATCCCTGGGGTACACTGAGACAGCAGTTGAGACTGGGCATTGTGGCACAAGCCTGTAATCCCAGCTCTTGGGAGGCTGTAAACAGGCGGATCATTACATGTCTGATCTAATAATGAGACTCTGAACACCCTGTAGGCCCTTCCCTTAAAAAAAAAAAAAAAAAAAAGCATCCTTTACTGCTTGGTGTTAATGTTCTACAATTGACTTACCAGTTTCTAATTAGAATTATATTCAAAGTTTTTTTTTTTTTTTTTTCTTGTTTCAGAACCTTTATTTGTTTATTCACTCATTTTTATGGCCGGCTCAGCCCACCCCAAGGGCAGGACTGGCACAGCATGTGGTGCCGGGGATTGAACCGTGGTCCCTGAAGCCGCCCAAGCTTTCCCAAGCAAGCGCTTTAGACCACTGAGCCATCCCACCAGGCCCCTATATTCAAAGTTTTAAAGGCCCCAAATTTTCAATTGGTAAATGCAAATGGTCATTTTTTTTTTTTTTTTCTTTTTGAGACAGGGTCTCACTGTGCAGTTCAGGCTGGCTTTGAGCTCACTTTTGTAGCCCAGGCTGGTCTCGAACTCGCAGCGATCCTCCTGCCTCAGCCTCCCAAGTGCTGGGATTACAGGTGTGAGCCACCACGCCCGGCTCAAATGGTCATTTTTATTTTATTTTATTTTATTTATTTATTTATTGTGGGACCAGGGTTCGAACTCACGACCTTGCACTTGCCCAGCAGGCACTTGTGCCTCGGAGCTATCTCCCCAGCCCCTAAATGGTCATTTTTAGAATGGGTGTTAGCATATTTTTTGCTAAAGCTAGAACACACTTAATAAGAATCTTGCTATTTTTATGAAATAGTGAGTTGAAAATTTGAAGCGTGCAATTTTTAAAAAAAATTTACAATTGATGCTGAAGAAGGTATTCTGTGGTAAGGCTACAATCTACTAAGCTACAGTCATCTTTCTTTTTTTTTTAATAATTTTTTTCCTTTTTTTTCTTTTTTTTTTTTTTTTTTTTTTTTTTTTTTTTTTTTTTTTTTTTTTTTTTTTTTTTTTTTTTTTTTTTTTTTTTTTTTTTCCTTTTTTTTCTTTTTTTTAAATAATTTTATTTTATTTTTTCTTGTTTCAGAACTTTTGTTTGTTTGCTCGTTTATTTTTATGGCTGGCTCAGCCTGCCCTGAGGGCAGGGCTGGCGCAGCATGTGGTGCCGGGGATCGAACCGCGGTCCCCGCAGCCTCCCAAGCCTTCCCAAGCAGGTGCCCTAGACCACTGAGCCATCCTGCCAGGCCCTTTTTTTTTTTTTTTAAATAATTTTTTTCCTTTTTTTCATAATTTTATTTTATCATCTTTCTGACAAACAACTAAAGTAGAATTTCTATACACTAAGCTCTGGGCCAGAATTGTTACAGTTCTCCTACTATAGGGAAATGAAATTAGCATAGGTACACCTGGAGCTTCACTACAAGAGAACGTGTGCTCCTGTGTTCAGAATAAGTAATACAGTGATCCCCAGGCCTCAGCCTCCCAAGTCTGGGGTGGCAGGTGTGTGCCACTGTGCGTGGCTCTTAGATTAGACTCCTAAGATGGAAAGCATGTCCTCTAGATTGACATCAAGGCGCACAGATGAGGACCAGAAGTAAAATGAGACTGTTTCATCTGCTTGGTGCTGGGGATCAAACCCAGGATCTTGTGCATGCTGAGCTTTGACTCTGTCCATGAACTGTGTCCCCCCCCCACCCTAACTTTAAACTACTCCGAGGCGTTAATATTTGTTTATTATTTAGTACAAGGTCAGTAGGGTCTCACTATGCAGATTGGACTCATGATCCTCCTGTTTTGAGCCTCCCAAGTGCTGGGATTACAGGTGTGCACCACCACACCTAAGTCTCTGTCACATCTCAGTGCACCCTGGGGCTGGGGCTGGGGCTGGCATGGCTCGCCAGGAATCAACTGTGATTGCTGTGCTCTGCCTGTCTGCCTAAGCAGGTGCTTTAATCTTCCCAGCTATCTGGCTGGCCCTACTATGAAGCTTTAAATAAAAACCATCAAGCGGCCCCGCAGGATGGGTCAGTAGTCTAAAGTGCCTGCTTAGGAAGGCTTAAGCGGCTGCAGGGACCGTGGTTTGATCCCCGGCAGCACATGCTGCGCCAGCCCTGCCCTCGGGATAGACTGAGCCGGCCATAAAAATAAATAAACAAACAAAGTTCTGAAACAAGAAAATAAAATAAAAATTCTTTAAGATAGATAGATAGATAGATAGATAGATAGATAGATAGATAGATAGATAGATAAAAACCATCAAGTTCAGAGCTCCTGTGCTCGCCCCTCGTGTGAATGTCTTACACAACCCATTGAGCAATTATTTAAACCAGGAACTTCGCATTGGTCCTTATACAAGTAGTTGCTCCAATTTTCCCACTGTTCTGCCTTTCCTCCTCATGTTCCCCCACTGTTTTATCATCTGCTGAGTCTTCTCCTGTAGCAGCCCCTCAGTTTTTCCTGCTTAGAGTTCCTAAGTGTCTTACTGCTAATGAAGTTCAGGATGGTATCTGGTGGGTGTCTGCACCCTAAAATAACTGTTTACTTTTGTAGTGAGAAAACATCTTGGGGAAAAACCTTGAAAGTGTAAGAACAAGATTTATTATCACTTCATTCACTTAACTAAAACTTTGGTGAAGATTTGTGGGCATAGATTTAAATCTTCACAGTTTATGAGTTTTCAAGGATCAGTCAACACTTCAACAAGCAAAAATGAAACAGCAATATAGGGTCTTCAAGTCTTTTTTTAAGCTTTTTTATTTTTTAAATTTTTATTTTATTTCGTTTCAGAACTTTTGTTTGTTTATTTATTTTTATGGCCGGCTCAGCCTGCCCTGAGGGCAGGGCTAGCGCAGGGAACTGCGGTCCAAGCAGCCGCCTAAGCTTTCCTAAGCAGGTGCTTTACACCACTGAGCCATCCTGCCGGACCCAAAACTATATAGTTTTTTTTTGTTTTTCTTTTTCAGGACCGGGGTTTGAACTCACAACCTTGCACTTGCCAGGCAGATACTTATGCCATGGAGCTATCTCCCCAGGCCCTCGAGTCTTTTAATAGTTTGGCATTTTGCTTTTTCTTCCAGGTCGTAGGGTGACTGTCACTAACCTACATGTGGTAATTAGATGCTGCAAAGGCCTGCTTCAGTTCTGTTGATTAGAACAGAACTGATAAGCCAGGTGTGGTGGCGCATTGCCTGTAATCCCTGCACTTGGGAGGCTGAGGCAGGAAGAGTGGTGCAAGTTCCGAGACCAGCCGGGGCTACAAAAGTGAGCTCAAGTCTGGCCTGAACTGCATAACAAGACCCTGTCTCAAAAAGACAAAAACAAAACAAAGAACTGATAGCTTGCCTTCACAGGGTAGAGTGCGTCTGCACCGGGCTACCTACTAGCCAAAGAATCAGGGTCTTCCCAATAATAGAACATTTCCCTGCCCCTGGCATGGTGCTCTCTGCATTGGACACTTTCACAGACCCTGCATTTGGATTGATTCTGTGGCAGTATCTTCTGGTTTGTAGCATGACTTCCTCGGTTTCAAGTGGCTCTGTGAAGAGAGATAGGATATAGGTGATCCCTGCAGGTGCGTCTCTTGCCTCTTGAGATGGTGATTTATTGTAGGTTTACATTTAGATTTATTATATTTACGTAATTTATGTTTTCATTTATTTCAGGGTTTCAACCAAGTTACTAGAAGCACTTTTTACCAAGTTAAATTTCAGTCCTTGGATAGCTAAACTGTCTTCCCTGAGCCAAATTAATAAAATTGAATTTCTTATTAAGAATGAATTATTAAGTAAAGTAGAAGTACTGGCTAGGAAAGCAATTGATGCAATTTGTTTTCAAAGCTTTAAAAGTGCTGCAGTGTGCATAGATCACAAGGACTGCCTTAAGTGCCAATGCATGGGACATTAATTTTCTTTCATAAAGGATTCCAGATTCACAGGATTTCAGAAGTGCTGACTTGGCAGAGAAACCCCATCTGTAACATGTTAGATGAAGAAACGGATTGATTTATATGTTGATGTAATGGATCAAGGTGCAGTCTGTGCTGAGAAATGGAGGGCACATTAAATAAGTATTTTCAAAGTGAGTAAGTACACTGTAGAAAATATCATCCTATCTTACTCTAGATAAGGTAGGGGTATGTTTGATTAGTCGATTCCTAGACATGGTCCACAGAGGCTTTTTATGTTTCAGATGATACCTTCCTGAGAGTCTCTCCTGACCACAAGGATTAATCTTTCTGAACTCAGAAGTGAATCACTGTAGCATATTAGCTGTCTGGATTGATTCCAGTTACTCCTTTTTTCTTGGTGGTAACTGATGTAAGGATCTGTTGCTATACCTCCTCTTCCTGTTGCTTTAACCTCTGGTATTTTAGCTTCTCTTTAGGGAAGCTAATGCTGACCATCTCAGCACAGAGATCAAGCACACTTATGCTCATGCGTTGACCTCCGTGGTTGTCACGTACACGGAACACTTAGACAGTTGGAACTCTTGGGGTCTTTTAGCCAGCGTCAGAATGAGTAACACAGGGAACATCATCTTTGGTGCTGATGAATGGTGCCTGCGCTAAAATTGACCACTTCGTGGATGTGGGTTTGGTGAGCTCTCAAAGCTAATTGACACTGTTTTCTCTTTTTTTTTCTTCTTTTCCCTCCATATTCATTTTTGGAATTTAAAGGGTAAATGTTCTCCCTTACCTCCATCTTTTGAAAGATTAAATGCCAAAGTGAAGTCCTATTTAATTGCTGATTTAAAGTTGAAGTATAAGACTAGAAAGAATTAGGAAACATTACTCAGAATCTTTCACATGCAACTATGATAGTTCAGTGGATATTGGATATTTAAGTACCATTAAAGTGTTATTATAAGTGTGTATTCCTTTCCCTAGATACCTGTAAATGTTTTTTCTTCTCTGGAGGGGGCAGGAATTCACCTCAGTTTATAGGCTCATAGGCGTTTTATTGAAGGAAGGCATAGGAATTTCTCCTTCAATAATGACAATTCATCACATAATTTTAGTTAATAAAGGTGTTAGTTTATTGAAAAATAGAGATGGTTTCCTGACTTGATAGGTCTTAGAAACATTTTAATTCCAAATTAGCTTTCTCCTCTGAACATCCTGTAGACCCTTACCTAAAATAAAATTAGCTTTCTCCTAGTGATCTAACAAGTGTTTGTATTTCTTTGTCTTAAACTAGTAGAATGCAGGCTGATTTTTAATAAGCCGCATTCTTTTTTGTTGTATTTCTTACTATGCATAGCATACAGATAGCATTTTGTCTTAGGCACGAGTGCATTACGGTGTCGGGGCAGTGCTCTGTGGTGCCAGATGCCCACTGGATGCATCCTGTGGGTAAAGATAAGGACCATGGTGATGAACTACGGAGATGCCTGTGCTCTTCTGGCACAGTATTTTGCAAGAATGTTGCTTTCAACATTCCTAAATGGTGTTTCCCACCTATAATTTTGAGCTATTAATAATTAAAAGCTAGTAACAAAGCAGATGATACTGCACAAAGAGTTCACAACATAGTTTATTTTTACCCAACACAAGATAAAAAAGTGGTCAGTAAATTCCCACCACACCCTCTGTATAAAGGAAGGGTTGGTCATGTCTCTGTTTTCGAGCTCAAACAGTCCATCTAGCAGGGACTACAGGCACGGTACTGGGCTCATAAAATCCCTCTCAGTACTCTGTTCCATGAATGGTGCCATCATACACTGAGGAATGCAAGCTGTTACTCACCTTTGTGTTACTGTAATGAAATACCTAGGATGTAGAACTTAAAAAAAAAAAAAAAAAAAAAAAGGAAGCTGCTCCCCATGGTATACACCTGCAATCCCAGATTAAGGCAGAAAGACAGAGAAATTTGAGTACTTCCTGGTCCACTTAGCAACACTGTAAAAAAAAAAGGCCTGGGGGTGTAAGTCAGTGGTACAGCACCATAGGTTTGATTTTTCTCAAGTACAAAAGAAAAAGGAAGGACAAATATGAACCATATAGCAGCAACATCCCTATGATCTCAGGACTCAGAGTCTGAGACAGAAAGATCATGAGTTGGACACTAGCCTGGACTACATAGCTACTAGACACACCACCACCACTACTTGTGTCTTTCGGGCTCAGAAACCTCCATCTGAGGTCAGCACTGCTGTTTTGGGGTCTGTGGTAAGGTGCAGCATCCCGCTGAAAGAGCATGGCAGAAGCAGCTGTTCTTCTCATGCTGGCCTGGAAGCAAAGAGATGGGAATGGGCCAAGGTCCCAACATCCCCTCAAGGGCATGCCAGGTGGCCTTCCATAAGTCCCTCCCCTAAAGCAGTTCTGGCAGACCTGTGGCACACATGCCGCTGCAGGGGTTGTTACCAGTGAATGCTCTGAAAGGTTCCGCATCCCTGTCTTAAAGGCTCTGCCCTCTCCCAGCAGTATCAGCTGGTGACCATCTTCACTTGTGGGCCTTGGGACATTCAAGATCCAAACCATAACCAAGCCAGACATCATCCTCTTTCTCACTGTCCATTATTTAACCTGCCTCTAAGTCTTACCTAACTCTGTAAATTCTTGAATATCTGGCCTTATTTTACCATCCCTGTACAAGCACTGCTCTCTTGCACTGTGGACAGAGCCATTTTCCTGGATTTTTTTTTTTCTGGTTCTTTTTTTTTTAAAATTTGCAACTAGAAAAGACATCATCACTGCGTTTTAAAAATAGTAACTTTGAGCTCAGAAATATCTCAACATTTCCCCTGATGAAGACTGAAATCCTTTCAGTGTACTCCATAAACCTGTCTCAGTGTTCTTCTCCCTGCCTTTGTTCTCCATGTGAGGTGCTCCAGGTTCCTTCATCATCTCCCTATCCAAGCTTACAACAGACTTCCTTCTTTATATATTAGGGGATATGATCATACAGTTTTGCGAGTATGCATTTTTTGTGGATTTTGACTTGTGCCTCAGAAGGGAAACCTAAGAGTGAAACCAGGATTATATTCTCACCCATCCTGTTTAGCATATTGCTTTGCGGAATAGTTTTTTCAATAAAGATTTATTGTTCTTGTATGAGATATGTGAAGTATTGGAGCATTAGCCATTCTTTAGTTTTTATGATTTGGTATGTATCAGAATTTGTAAATTGTTTTTTTTCTTTTTTTAAATATTTTATTGTTTCAGAACTTTTGTTTGTTTGTTTATTTATTTATTTATTTTTATGGCCAGCTCAGCCCACCCTGAGGGCAGGGCTGGCACAGCATGTGGTGCTGGGGATTGAACCGCGGTCCCTGAAGCCGCCCAAGCTTTTGCAAGCAGGTGCTTTAGACCACTGAGCCATCCTGCCGGGCCCTGTAAATTGTTTATATAGGGCAGACTACAGTTACTTTTCAAATTCTCAAAGAAGAAGTAGCCCCAAGCAAGGGCTTGGGGCTAGCTTTCTCACTGATATTTCACTTTGAAAAGGTCATTTTAAAATTCTGTCTTAACTCCTGAGAAAAAGATTTTTTTTTTTTTTTTTTTTTTTTAAATAAAAATTGAGGGGCTCGGCGGGATGGCTCATTGGTCTAAAGTGCCTGCTTGAGAAAGCTTGGGCGGCTTCAGGGACCGAGGTTCGATCCCCGGCACCACATGCTTCACCAGCCCTGCCCTCAGGGCAGGCTGAGCCGGCCATAAAAATAAGTGAATAAACAAACAAAGGTTCTGAAACAAGAAAATAAATAAATAAATAAATAAATAAATAAATAAATAAATAAATAAATAAATAAATGGTGAAGATTATCAGAAGATCTGTTCTATCAGAAACCACTGCAGCTGGGCGTGGTGGCTCATGCCTGTAATCCCAGCACTTGGGAGGCTGAGTGAGGCAGGAGGATCGCTGCAAGTTCACGACCAGCCTGGGCTACAAAAGTGAGCTCAAAGCCAGCCTGAACTGCACAGTGAGACCCTGTCTCAAAAAAAAAAAAAGCCAAAAAAAAAAAGAAACCACTGCATATGTGTTTTGCCAGCCTTCTGGGAATAAACTGGAGTTTTGTGTTCCTCTTTGGTAGGCTCTTGCAGCCAATGCTGGAACAGGATTTGCTGTTGCTGAGCCTCAGATTGCAATGTTTTGTGGGAAATTAAATATGCATGTGAACATTCAGACTGGGAAATGGGAACCTGACCCAACAGGCACCAAGAGCTGCTTTGGAACAGAAGAAGAGGTTCTTCAGTACTGTCAGGAGGTAAGATTGTTGTCAGGAAGTTAAAAACACCCTGCTCCCTGCCGGGGTTGAATCTCTTTACCTTAGAAATAGACACTCCATTCTTTAGACCCAAGAACCAGGATGTTGATAACTGGAGCTCTGGGCCTTCTGTGCCTAGTGTGACTGAGGTCTCACCAAGCTTTGCCTCCATCTGGCAGTGAGCAAGTACTTAAAAAGCACAAACTGACTCTTTTATCTTCCTCCTTTGGGAAGATAGAAAACAAAACATGTCATGTGTACTCTTGGGTTTTGTATTTGGTGATGGAAACCACTATAAAATTACCACCCCAGATCTGACCCAGTTGAACTTTTTGGTCAGAAAGAAAAGGATATGGGGCCTGGCAGGATGGCTCAGTGGTCTAAAACGCCTGCTTAGGAAAGCTTGGGCGGATTCAGGGACCGTGGTTTGATCCCTGGCACCACATGCTGCTCCAGCCCTGCCCTCAGGGCAGGCTAAGCCAGCCATAAAAATAAACAAACAAACAAAAGTTCTGAAACAAGAAAAAAATAAAATAAAATCTTTAAAAAAAAAGAATATAAGGTATTGTAATGTTTTATCAAGAGCTGGGGATAATTTTGTTAATAAATTTTCTTCATGTTATTCTCCCGTTCCCCCCAGAACTTGGAAATGTATGCTTGAGCTATGAACAGACTTAGTACTCACTTGAATGTGTTTGGGGTTGATGGCTTTCTGCTTTTGTTAATGCAGATTTGTTCTTTGATAAGGCATGGAAGCAATGAGAAGTCTTACTTCTCATTAGAGGTTGTGAGGATTATTTTATTTGATAACTTCAATTGGTGCAAGAAGTAGTGGGGTGAAACTTAGATTTATGTTGGGTAAGAGTCCAGGATGAGTACATTTTGGTCCTTTAACTTTAAAAGTTCCTATTCATCTGCAGGGAGATTCATGATACGTGTTTGTCACCTTTTCCTTGACAGATGTATCCTGAACTGCAGATCACCAATGTCATGGAAGCAAATCAGCCAGTTAATGTTGACAACTGGTGCCTGAGGGACAAGAAGCAATGCAAGAGTCACGTTGTTATACCTTTCAAGTGTCTTGGTGAGTGTTCTTGGTAACTTCAGCAAGTCTTTTGCTCCCCTCCTTAAAGTTAATGTTTTCTTTTTTAGTTCACAGTGATGCATCTGCATCGTTAAGATGCATGTATTGGGAGGTTTCTGTTACAGGTGTTTACTGCTTTCTGAACATGGTTGTCTGCTTCTCTTGATTACTAATTTGGCCTCGTCTCTTGCGCCTGTCTTGTCTCTGGAGGACCAACCTTTTCTATGGTACTGAGTAAGCACATTGCCCACAGAGCAGTCCAGCTTTGCCCTCACATTAGCAGTTTGAAATTAATGATGTTGGGCCCGGCGGGATGGCTCAGTGGCCTAAAGCGCCTGTTTGGGAAAGCTTGGGCAGCTGCACGGACCACAGTTAGATACCCGGCACCACATGTTGGGCCAGCCCTGCCCTCGGGGTGGGCTGAGCCGCCCATAAAAAAAAATGAGTGAATAAACAAACAAAGGTTCTGAAACAATAAATAAATAAAATTTTAAAAAAAATGAAATTAATGATGTACAGCAACAGTGGGGAAAAAAGCAGACAAAAGAAGGAAGAGTCTTCTTCGTCCTACACATTTGCTCTGTTAATCAGGCTATACTTCTGGTGTGTTCAGGAGGAAAAGTGACTCATAAAAGCCTGTGGACAGGTGCCAGGGCCGGATGCTGTGGGCCTAAGGGCTTAGAGCTTCTCGTAGTGTTCATGACTACACTGCTGGTGTTAACGTTCAGGGCGAACTTGAGCACAGCTGTGACGGAATTGCAAGGAAACGGTCATCTGGTAAATGTAGTCGTCCTAACTTGTTCATCACCTGATGGGTCTGCATCACATTCACGTATCTAGACTCTGGAACAGATTTGGTCACAGATGCTTAAAAGGGCTAAACAGTTTCAAATTGTCTATGATAGCATTGACATGCACATGACATTGACATAGATACCCTGAGTAGTTTTACTGATCTCGTTTGAGCCATCAGTTTTCCTTTCTTCTTTCCCTTGTTGAAGCCTTAACCCACAGACAGAAGCAAAAATGGAACACATTACTGTCTTAGTCTTCAGTGGCAAGGAACCATGTCCAAAGAAAAAGGAGCAGTTCCTGAAGAACAGTTATTTAAAACCTGGAACAGCAGTTAACTTGCTTTGACACCATTCAGAAGGGGAAAACTGGGCACTGTGTGTGCTGAACACCATTTGCCTTAGAGTGGAGCATTTGCAGTAGTGTAGAACTTGCTAAAAATTTTGTGTGATATGTTGTAAGGATGCTCTTTCCTTCCACTTACCTGAGAATTTTCTGCCTGTGAGATTTCATTCATTGTAAAATTCTGAAGCTAAGTAAAACGAGATGGTTTTGAGTATTTCCAGACCACGGAAAGAATTTGCAATTGTTACCATCTTTGCATTATTTCCCCTTGGAGATGTTACTACCTTATCTTCACTGCAAGATTACTATGCTAGATATCTGAGTGAGACCTGGACCTGGGAGACAGCTTTTATTCTGTCTCCCCTCATCCATTTGGTTTTCAAGTGTCCCAATTTTTACCACTGCAATATGGCTTATATTCATGAATGTCAGATTGTACGAGGTACCGCAGGGTATGCACAGACTCGAACATTGTATGATTGGTGTTTTGTCAGATGCCCTGCAACCTCTAGCCCAAGGTGGTTCCCAGTTTCCCTGCTTTGTACCAGTTGATAACCTCCTCGTGGACAGGCAGTGTTTGCAGGGGTTCCTGTGATAGATGCCATGCAGGAGGTGGCTGGCCACACCCTAACCATGTGCATGCTGCCAGGCCCAGGGCTTTTTCCATCTTCATCAAGGGCAGTGCTAACTCTCTCTACTTTCAGGAACATGGTCCTGTGACAGAAAGCAGTTGTCCTATGAGAGTCACTGGAAGACATGAAGGGAGTAGTGTTGGGCGTGGTTACAGTGTAGGAGTTGTGTGGTACCTAAATCACACTTAAGATGTTAGGACACAGATGCTTAATAAGTCATAGCAAGCTACTACATTACTGTTAAATACTTGTGACTTACAGCTGTTGAAAAAAAAAATTGAGACACTCGGGGTATTGAGTTGAAAAAATCTGGGAATCTCTGGCTTACATGGTTCTCCATCTGATTCTCACTGTTTACTTCAGCCTTTTGTCAAGTTATAATTTATATACTATACAATTGGGCCATTTTAAAGTATGCATTGTAATGGTTTATAATATTTTCATTTAGTTATCCAGTGTGGAGGGTTTTTTTTTTTTTTTAAGATAAGTTCTGACTAAGTAGCATAGGCTGGGCTCAAACTCACAAATGATCCTTTTGCCTTAGCCTTGTGAATGCTGAAGTTGCAGGTATGCACCACTATACCTGGCAGATGATTCTCTTAACATACTAACTACCCTAAAAATTGGTTTAGTAGAAAAGCAAGAGTCCCGTGTAACTCATTCCCTGGGAGTAACCACTGTGCGGCCTTTTACATGTAGTAAAAAGAGTGCTACATGATGGAGTAGAAGTTGGTGCTACCAATGTCTTTATCCCTGAAACCTTGGTTAAGATACTTCCTAGCTAGGTGTATTGGTGCATGTCTATAATCTCAGCACCTGGATGGCTGAAGCAGAAAGATTGCATATTCACCCCAGCTTAGGCAACTTGCTGACTTTTAAAACCTGTCTCAATAAAAAGTAGCAGGTGTGGGGAAAGCTGGTCATACTGGCACATACCTGTGACCCCAGCACTCAGGAGGCTGAGGTAGGAGGATCATGGTGAAGTCAGGGCCAGCCTAAGCTTCATAACAAGTCCGTGTCCCAACAAGAAGGAGAAAGCTGAAGGGCCAGCAAGATAGCTCAGTGGCATAAGTGCCTGCCAGGCAAATGCAAGGTCTGAGTTCAGTCCCCAGTACAGAAAAATAAAAACAATTAAAAAGGAGCGCACTAAAATAAAGAGAATGCTAGCCCTCTTGCCTAAGCTGTTCACCTGGGCGCAGCCATCAGCGCTCCATGAACGGCAGGGCACTCTTGTTTCCAGCTGGATGTGTTGCTTGCAGTGGGTTTACTTATACATGTGGGTGTTGGGGGCTGGGGGCTCTGCCAAGTAGGCTTCTCCAGATTCTGAGAGGAATTTCAGCAGCTCTGAGAAAGCTTTGATGCTGGAAGGCTGCCATAGCCTGCTGGAGTATGGTGGAATAAAAGAAAACCCAGCTTTAGGGAATGTGTAGAGGGTATAAATGGACTGTGCCTGCCTCATACCTGAAGTCCTATATATTAGATTTTGCTGTATTTCCCTTTAAATTAAGCAGCAAAAACATAACTATATTTTGTGCAGCAGCTTGCAAATAAACCATTATAATTTCCTTCACCTGGTTAAACCGATGATTGTTGCAAACTTGGATGGATACTTTTTGTTGTTTTTGTTTTGTTTATGGGGGCTTGTGTGTTAGCTCAATTGTTTAAAGCACCTGCTTAGGCAAATTCAGGCACAGGGGACTGTGGCTAGATCCCCCAACTTCACATGCCACACCAGACCCACCCTTAAGGCAGCCTGAGCCAGAAAAATAAATAAATAAATAAATAAATAAATAAATAAATAAATAAACTTATGTTTTGTTGTGGTTAGAGACGGGATCTTTCTGTGTAGTGTAGGTTGGCCTTGAACTCGCTCAGTGATCCTTCTGCCTCAGCCTCCAGAGTGCCAGGTTCAAATGCTGTGTACCACCACACCCTTTTTTTGGTTAGAAACTTTTGACCAAACTATTGTTACTGTTCTATGAAGATGTTTTCCCCAGAAGTTTCTGATGAATAAATCTAGCAGAGGCAAAAAGTAGCAAATGATTAACTTTTAGTTTACTCTTTGGAAATAGTTTACAGTGAGGGCCTGCAAGATAGTTCTGCAGACTAAGCGGCTGCTTAGGCAAGCACAAGGACCAGGACTGGATCCCTGCACTAGTGCCATGCTGGTCCCACCCCTGGGTGCGCTGAGCCAACACACTGAGTCCAGGCATGCTGGTGCATGCCTGTAATCCCACCACTGGGGAGGCTGTGAAAATGAGAGGATCTCTACAAGTACAAGCTGCATAGTGAGACGTTGTACCAAATACATTTTTTTTAAAAAAGAGTTTATGGTGCTATCTTGGTTCACAGACTTAATTCTTTCCATACTTCTGGTCTCAAACAGAACTGCATGAAAACTGAATCAGTTTTAGTGCGCTTAGAGCAGTATTGATCTTATGGGGAAGTTTGATTTGATTGTTATCCCGTTCTGTTTGCAGCCAGAATCATGAAAAGGATTAAAATTCATGCCAGGTGTAGTGGTACACACCCAAAGTCTGAGCACTTGGGTAGCTGAGGCAGGAGGATCCCCTTTAGTACAAGGGCAACCTGAACTGCCTCCTGAGACCCTCTCAATTAATCAGTTTTTATAGCTGTGTAGTTTTCTGTGTTCTATTACCCAACAGATTAAATGGTAGCATAAGTAGCTAGAACTACAGTATCACATGGGGCCTAACCATATGAGTTGCTGTTCTCAGCTTCTCAGTTTGTATAAGTTAGGTCATTTAATCCTCACAATGACAAGACAAAGAAGCTGAGGTACAGAAAGGTTAAATAACTTGGTGGCATCACTCTCCCGATAAACAATGAGAATGAAATAGGCAGCCCCTAAGTTAGGCTTTTGTGGCTTTTGTGATGAATTAACAGAACGCTTGGTTAATACAGAGTGTAGAACAGCTTGTAAGCTGTTTTATCAGGAGAGGAGTTTTCTTTCTTTATTGTTTCAGAACCTTTATTTGTTTATTCACTCATTTTTATGGCCGGCTCAGCCTGCCCTGATGGCAGGGCTGGCGTAGCATGTGGTGCCGGGGATCAAATTGTGGTCCCTGAAGCTGCCCAAGCTTTCCCAAGCAGGCACTTTAGACCACTGAGCCATCCCACTGGGCCCCTGTTGGTTTTTTTCTTTTCTGTTTTTATTAGTCATTTTTAAACTGCATGTGAGTCAGATTGCGTGGTAAGTTTTGTGTGGACCAGAGGCAGCGCTATACCTCTGCTGGCATTCCTGCTTCACCTCAGCAGGCTGTGCGCCCTGAAGCTCTCTGTGCTAGGAGTGAGAGGAAACCTTAACTGCCAGGTGTGGCAATTTTCATTCAAGGAAGTTGCTTTTTTTTTTTTTTTTTTTTTTTTTTTTTTTTTTTTTTTTTTTTTTTTTTTTTTTTTTTTTTTTTTTTTTTTTTTTGAGACAGGGTCTCGCTATGCAGTTCAAGCTGGTTGTAGCCCAGGCTGGTCTCGAACTCACACCAATCCTCCTGCCTCAGTCTCCCGAGTGCTGGGATTACAGGCGTGCGCCACCACACCCGGCTGGGAAGTTGCATTTACTGTTCCACCCAATAACCTGAGGCTTGTATCTTCCTCCCTTGCTGAGTCAGATTAGCAGCCCCTCTTGTCTGCCTATCAGGACAGTGGGACAACTGACCTCTCCAGGACCATCTGCAAAGCCAGGGTGGCTATGCGCAGACTTTCTAGCAACTGAGACTGAAGGGCTTAGTTGACTTTTTCTCCTGTCCGTAACTCGTGGGTTTGCCTGCCAGCTTTTCTCCCCCGCCCCCCATCTTTTCTTAACCACAGAACACAGCCCTCCTTCCGTTCCCACTTGGCACTTGGGTGTGGAAAGTAGAACTCATGCTCAGCATCACCTGGGAAGGAAACCCTAGTCTACCCTACCTTCACTAGAGGACCCAGGGCTACAGACACTTTCTATTAGGACAGAGATAATACCTTTAACCTGCTTGTCCCCGTGGCTTGGCCATGTCACAGTCCTAACTTAGAAGCCCCTCGCACTTCATCTGGGTCCCAGTTCATGCTGATGTTCCAGACACAAGTCATCTCCTCAGCAATAATTGTGTATCCCTCTTCCCCCAGCCTAGTTTTTTTTTTTTTTTTTTTTTTTTTTTTTTTTTTTTTTTTTTTTTTTTTTTTTTTGTCTTTTTTTGAGGCAGGGTCTTGCTATGCTGTTCAGGCTGGCCTTGAACTCACTTTTGTAGCCCAGACTGGTCTGGAACTCACACTGATCCTCCTGTCTCCGCCTCCCAAGTGCTGGGATTATAGGCATGAGCCACCACACCTGGTTCCCCAGCCTAGTTTTGAATTTTTATTTTTTTATTTTTTATTTTTTATTTTTATTTTTTATTTTTATTTTTTATTTATTTATTTATTTTTTGCAGGACCGGGGTTCAAACTCATGATCTTGCACTTGCCACACAGGCACTTGTGCCTCGGAGCTATCTCCCCAGCCCCTGAATATTTAGAACTAAATAAAAATTCTCTAGTTTGCCTGATTCACCTACATGTGGGTAATGTATCTTCCTTTTGGTTGCTAAACCATTTGAAAGAAAGTTGAGATGTTTCAACATTTTTCTTTTAAATACTTAAACTTGTTTCTCCTAAGAGGAGGGACTGTTCCCTTGTTTAGTGACAGTATGGCTAATGACAGATAATTTTTCCTAAGTGTTTAAGTAATACCCTTTATGGCTTCCTTTCAAAAAATAAGGCACATTATATTCAATCTATAACAGCTCTCTATTCTTTTTTTTTTTTTTTCTTGTTTCAGAACCTTTGTTTGTTTATTCACTCATTTCTATGGCCCGCCCCAAGGGCAGGGCTGGCACAGCATGTGGTGCCGGGGATCAAACCGCAGTCCCTGAAGCCACCCAGGCTTTCCCAAGCAGGCGCTTTAGATCACTGAGCCATCCCACCAGGCCCCTCTCTAGTCTTTTTTTATTTGGATCTTTAATAATAGAAGTTTTTAGGAGTCCAGACTATTACTTTTTAAGTCTTATGTAACAGTACTTCAGTTTTGTTTTTTTTGGGGGGGGGGTTCTTTTGTTTGTTTGTTTGTTTTTCTTGTTTCAGAACCTTTTGTTTGTTTATTTTTATGGTCAGCTCAGCCTGCCCCGAGGGCAGGGCTGGTGCAGCATGTGGTGCCGAGGATCCAACTGCGGTCCCTGTAGCCACCTAAGCTTTCCTAAGCAGGCGCTTTAGACCACTGAGCCATCCTGCCGGGCCCCAATACTTCAGAATTTGTATGATTAGATTCGAATGATAAGTTTCAGTGTGATATTTTGCCATGTTCTGTCACACATGCCAGCTTGTCCATTATGGGAGATGCTGAATTGGTCCCCTGGCTAGTTTCTTTTTGTAAAGGCACCTTCGCCCTTTTTAATTGGTGGTTCTTAACCCAGTCAGTTGGGCTAGAGACTGGTTTAACGAACGGTCAACTATACCTCAGTAGGACACCTCGTCTTAGTTTCCTGAGCGTGTGGTTAGTGGAGGGCCTGTGGGCAGCTCAGGGAAGTAGGAGTGAGGCGAGTCCCTGTGAGCCGGAGCTCCCAGGAGCAGCTGTGTTGGCACGGTGCACTGTGGTGCAGACCTTCTGCGGGTGCCCTCAAGGAGGGATTATGGTCAGGACAACTCTGTTTCTGACCTTAGGCCCTACTGGAAAAGTGACTTCTTGTGGTGTCTGTTAGCACCTGCTCTGCTGTACACCTAGCTGGGTACTGCAGTGAAGATCTTTTTTTTTTTTTTTTTTTTGGTGGGACCAGGGTTCGAACTCACGACCTTGCACTTGCCCAGCAGGCACTTGTGCCTCGGAGCTATCTCCCCAGCCCCAGTAAAGATCTTTTTTACCTTGAGTTATAATCAGATTTGCTTGACAGATTTTCTTTTTTCCAGTGGGTGAATTTGTAAGTGATGTTCTGCTAGTTCCAGAAAAGTGCCAGTTTTTCCACAGAGAGAGGATGGAGGTGTGTGAGAATCACCAGCACTGGCACACTGAAGTCAAAGAGGTAAGGAGACAGGCAGGGGGGGCCTCAGTGCTGCTCCCTTCATGGGAAGAGGAGGGAGCACTGGCATCCACAGCACTGTGATTTTCAGTTATTTTCTTAATTACTTTGTGTGTGTGTATGTGTGTGTGTGTGTGTGTGTGTGTGTGTGTGTGTGTGTGTGTGTGTCTTTTTGAGACAGTATCTTGCTATGCAGTTCAGACTGGCCTTGAGCTCACTTTTGTACCCCAGGCTGGTCTCAAACTCAAATTGGTCCTCCTGCCTCAGCCTCCCAAGTGTGGGGATTATAGGCGTGCACCGCCACACCTGGCCCCTTTCTTAATTACTTATACCTAATAGGAGCCTGGCGGGATGGCTCAGTGGTCTAAAGCGCCTGCTTGGGGAAGCTTGGGCAGCTTCAGGGACCACGGTTTGATCCCCGGCACCACATGCTGTGCCAGCCCTGCCCTCGGGGTGGGCTGAGCCGGCCATAAAAAATGAGTGAATAAACAAAGGTTCTGAAACAAGAAAGAGGGGCCTGGCGGAATGGCTCAGTGGTCTAAAGCGCCTACTTGGGAAAGCTTGGGCGGCTTCAGGGACCGCGGTTCGATCCCTGGCACCACATGCTGCGCCAGCCCTGCCCTCAGGACAGGCTGAGCCGGCCATAAAAATGAGTGAATAAACAAACAAAAGTTCTGAAACAATAAATAAAT
This sequence comes from Myocastor coypus, assembly GCA_004027025.1. Classification (NCBI taxonomy): domain Eukaryota; kingdom Metazoa; phylum Chordata; class Mammalia; order Rodentia; family Myocastoridae; genus Myocastor; species Myocastor coypus. The sequence goes on along the minus strand of PVJA010023741.1, from coordinate 8,896 downwards.
AAATAAATAAATAAATAAATAAATAAATAAACAAGAAAGAAAAAAAATTGCTTATATCTAATAGAAGTATTCGATAGAGAAATATATATTTTTGAAGGGAAGGGTACCACAAACAGTCCAGCTCCTAACATTGAAATGATTAATTAATATTTTCTAGTTGTAGAGCACCTGCCTAGTACCCCTGGGTTCTATTCTCAGCACCAAATAAGAAAAATAGGGTTCCTTTATTTAGGCTGCAGTGCATCTCCATTACAGAGCTGTGTCACATATTTAAGGCCCTGAGTTCCATTGGTAGTAAACCTCCTCCAACTCACTGAGCAAAAAGGGGGCATAGCAGAAGCAGTTGATCAAGGGTACTGGATGCTGTTGGCAGGGCTCCCCAGGAGGTGCCCTGAAGTCTGGGCAGGGGAGCATCTTTTCTTGTAGTCAGGCTGCTCCTTTTTTGGTCAGAGGTGGTAGTGCTTGTGCCAGCAGTAATAGAAACTTAATGTTGATTATTTTTAACTGTTGTTGATAAGGAAAGCTCCTTGTACCTTAATTTTTTTTTCAGATTATGATCTTTGGATATTTTGAGCTCAGATGTTATTACAAATTAAATAAAATTTACAAATCTTAAAATAGCATTGCAACTGTGGCAAAGAAGTTATATGTCTGTAACAAAAGCATTATGTGATGATTTGATAAGATTCCTTTTGGAGAAAGCTAGGGACTGGGAAGTCTTTGTGATGGATGTTCTGATGTGGTCTTCGGATTCCTTTTAGGCTTGTTTGACCCAGGGAATGACCTTGTATAGTTACGGCATGCTGCTACCCTGTGGGGTAGACCAGTTCCATGGCACTGAATATGTATGCTGCCCTCCGACAAAGATTCATGACTCTAGTGACTCTCTTGTGTCAAAAGAAGAACAAGACGAAGATGAGGATGAAGATGACAATGAAGATGAAGAGGAAGACTATGATGTTTATAAAAGGTAACTTGGCCTGAGCACTGAAGTAACTGTACCTGTTTGGTAGCCCTTTGGTAGAGGTGACTGTTGGCTGCTAGACCCTCACTGCTGAGTAAGGTGGGTGTTGCTTCCTTTTCCTTTTCCTCCTCCCCCTCCCCCTCCTCCCCGCCTCCTCCTCCTCACCTCTCCTTCCCCTCCCCCTCCCCCTTCTCCCTCCTGCCTCCTCATCCTTCTCTTCCTCCCCGCTTCTTCCCTCCTTCTCATTCTCCATCTTTTTTGTTGATGTGTGTGTGTATTTAGTACAGGGTCTACAGGGTCTCACTCCATAGGTCAAACTTGTAGTGATCTTCCTGTTTTCAGCCTCCTAAGCACTGGGATTACAGGCATGCTTGCTTGCTTTTTTTTTTTTTTTGTCTTTTTTTTGTCTTTTTTTGTCTTTTTGAGACAGGGTCTCACTAAGCAGTTCAGGCAAGCCTTGAGCTCACTTTTGTAGCCCAGGTTGGTCTTGAACTCGCTCCGATCCTCCTGCCTCAGCCTACCAAGTGCTGGGATTACAGGTGTGCACCACCACACCCGGCTGGGTGTTGCTTTCTTATGCTGAAGTGAATCAGTGAAGTACTTAGGACTTTCAGCTTTCTGTTGTTCTGGGACACATTATTTTCTGCCAGTTAATATAGTCTGTGTTTATTAACTTTTGCTCAGGTAGCTGGGCTGAGTGCTTTAGTGGTACAGTTACATGTGAGTTGTACTGCATGTCTGTTTTTGCATTTCAGAAGAAGAAAGGAAGTCATTCTTGTGCTTTATGCATTGGAATTGGCACTAACCTTTATTTTTTTGTTATTGTGACGTTTAGTGAATTTCCTACTGAGCCAGATTTGGAAGACTTCACAGAAGCAGCTGTGGATGAGGATGAAGATGAGGATGAGGAAGAAGGGGAGGAAGTGGTGGAAGACCGTGATTATTACTATGACAATTTTAAAGGAGATGACTACAACGAGGAGAACCCCACTGAACCCAGCAGCCATGGTGCCATTTCAGACAAGGAAATTGCTCATGATGTTAAAGGTAACCCTAATGCAAAATGCACATTGTCATTGTTTACTTAGAATTTATATTACATCCATCTCTCGCCACAGGTAAGTCCAAGGAGGAAGCCACAGGTAAGTCCAAGGAGGAAGGCAGTGTCCGTATGCGGAAGGAGACTGTGGTACTTGGGCACAGTGGTGGAGGAGCCGTGTTAGCAGTGAGCAGCCAGGCCTATCTAGGGAGAGACACAGAGTTAAGTGAGAGAGTTCGCATTATAAGGATGTAATTCGAGAATAAAAGGCAACACAGTCTGCCTGTCAGCAGACTTCTTCCATAGCCAGCCTCCAGTGTTCTTTCCTCCCAGGGAAAGGGACCCTCTTCTGTTCTGCTCAAGTCTCAGCTTTCAGGAATGGCGTGACTCCGGGTACACACACGGGTCCCAGTCTGCAGGCTGCACTCCGTGGAGCTTTGTAGCTGCTAGGATGAACTTTTGATCTGGCCACTTAACAAGGGAAGGTGATGAGAGTTCCAGAGCCACTTACTCATAGCCTCTGCTGATTGTGTATTTGAAACCGATTAAGGGAGGAAAAATTATGCCCTGGCTAAGACAAAATTACTAAACTAATCTAGAAATTTATGAATCATCTTAGAGAACATGAAAATTAGAACATTTGCCCTTGCCAAGTGCTTTAGCCTTGGCCATAGGTATCCCTGCTTAAAACAGCCTTTCCCCCTACACTGACTGCTTGGATCATTGAAACTACCAAAATGCCAAAATAAACAGGGTCTCCACTGACCAGTTCTTCTATGTCAACTGTTGTGTCAATCTAAAAAAGTTTCTATTTTGAATGTCTTCATCGCATGGACAGCGACTCTGCACACAGATGCCTGGCCAGGGCCGTCTGTCCTGTCGTGGTCCCCCCCACGCCCTGCCTTGCCCAACCCCAGCCGGCCTGTAGCATTGTGAAGCATTTGAAGTACTGCCTCTGTCCTGCTGACACTCTGACCCATTTTCACACAGCTGTCTGCTCCCAGGAGGCGATGACGGGGCCCTGCCGGGCCGTGATGCCTCGTTGGTACTTCGACCTCTCCAAGGGAAAGTGCGTGCACTTTATATATGGCGGCTGCGGCGGCAACAGGAACAATTTTGAGTCTGAGGATTATTGTATGGCTGTGTGTAAAGCGATGAGTAAGTCCCGCCTCTCGCTGGCCCTGTGCAGCAGCACTGTCTCGTCCAGTGTTCTGTCTCCTGGCCATCCTTGTAACCACATCTGTGGCGTGTTCCTGCCGACTCAGGTGTTGGCTGTCGCTTCCCTCTCATCTTTGTGCCCTCAGGATTGAGGCTTTGCTTTTCTGTTGGCAGTTGTCGGCTCAGTTTTCTGTGTCCCGTGCTCCCCATTTGTCTGCTAGTGGCTGGTGGTGCTGATGTCCCTTCCCTGGTGGCAGCAGGTGGCACAACCAGGGACTTATTCTTTCTCACCTGGCCTTGGCACCTACAGGCTCTGAGAGTGCTTTGGGGTGGGTTGGGACCAAAGCCATGCCCTTAGCTGTCTGATTGGAGAGTACCAAGTGTGGTGGGTTCTGCACATGCTTGCTTGTCACCTCTTCTCATGATTGAGCTGCCCTGTCACCTGCCACCTGCTGGGGCATCTGCTCTCAAGAGCAGTGATCTTGTGGAAATAGCTTGCTTTATGTACTCTAGGGAGAGCTCTGCAGCCACGTTGTGGTGGCTCTTTCTCTAACAGCTTGGCAACACTGGGTCATGCAGGCCTGTGAAGGGGATTTACCTGGTGTGCTGTTTTGGTCTCAGAAAGTGTAGGGGTTCTGTTGGGTTTTATGAGCCTCTTAGCAGTGGGAAGAATGTTCGCTGTCTTTTGTTACAAGCCTGCCTCTCTGCCTAGCATTACTAACACTTCCCCGTGTTGGGAAAGTCCTCTGCCAGGCATTTTTTTTCTTCTTCCTCTTTTGGAGTTCACTAGAACAATGAATTGCTGCCTCTCCCTCACATGTGCTCCAGAGGCTTTTGGCTGTCGTTCCAGTGATTTTTTATTTAAATGCCTTCACATTCCATCTTTCTTCCTTCTTGAGAATTTTTAAATCCTAATCTAACAGCATGCTGTCAGTGCTTCCCCTTCAGCTGTGTACCAGGGAGAGGCTGTCGTATGCAACAGATGCAGTGCTAAAGCTGAAGGAAGGGAAGTCTGGGTGCACAGGCTTTGTTTATTCAGGAAAGACTTGGAGAAAGAGATTACTACTGTGATGGGTACTACTGTGTAGAGCTACTCAAACTCTTAAGCTGAGCAGCACACCAGGCTGAAGTGTACAGAGTTGGGACCTTTCAAAGATCTTCCTAATTCAGGAATGATGCCATCAGAAAGGTAGGTCTGTAAAGTCGTTTCCTGTGTCTTAAGGGAGACTTGCCCGGGAGAGCGCTGCTGGTACTTGCAGAGGTCCCTGTCCAGTGGGTCTCGAAAGTCTAGAAGCATCAGGCCACGGGCAGTCATGTTCATGCTTGTCTTGGAATGGGGCTGGGGTGAGTGGATGCGCTGGCTTTCAGAGCCTGTTGGGAGTTTGATCTGAGCCTTTGGAGTAAACCTCTATGTGCGCTGTCTATTTTTTCCAAGGAATGTAGAGGTGTGCAGGGTTTTGCACAGCCTTTACCCAGCTTAGTTCCAGGAACCATCCACAGTAGCTCAGCCTTTACCCTGCTAATGAGTGACAGGCTAGCCTTGGACGCGCAGACGTGTGGACATGGAATTCTCCTTCTCTGGACATGGCCTCTCTTTGGGAATGTGGTTTGTTAAAGAAATCGTTTCTAACTTAACCTGAAAGCTGGATATTGATATCGTTTTGGAACACAGAGGGCTCTAATATTCTTCACAAGAGTTTAGTAGTAGCTTTGCGTTCCTTAAAGTCAAAGGAAGCAGAGAAAAGATGCCCCTGACAAACTGTAATGCAGCAGGCTGATTTGTAGCTGTAGTCACCAGTTGTATGATTATCTAATGAATCAAATTTACACAGTTCTGGAAAAGAGTGAATTTGTTTCTGAATTAAAAACCAGTTGGATTTTGGCATTTGCTTTCTGCCCCTCAGTCCTGGACAGCTCACTCAAGTGAGCTGAATGTGAGTAGCTTTCCCACAAGCATCTCCTCAGAGCTTGCCTTTGGTAAACCTTCCCTGTGCCCATCCACCCTATACGTACTGTCTTCTGGGGCTAGTGGGAGCTTCTGCTGACCATCAGTGAGGTGAGGGATGCCTGGGAAGGTCCCCAGGTCATTGTTATGCATCAGACCCAGGTTGTCCCTATGTCAGTGGAAGTTACCCTTGCCAGACACAGAAACTTAGTTTTTAAAGTCTCCAGTATTGCTTTAGGGAAGTGCAGGGGCCAGGGCTCGATGCCTGGCCTGGCCTGACCTGCTGTGCTGGCCCCACTCTGGGCCACGTTGAGCCTGTGTTGGAGCTTGGGCGTGATGGCGCGCGCCAGTAATCCTAGCACTTGGAAGGCAGGACACAGGAAGATGACTATGAGTTAGAGCTGCGTAGTAAGACCCAGCGCAAAACAAACAAAATCTCCAGTAGCTCTGCTTCTGGGGTAAGTGTAAAAATCTGTCAGTGATGCTAAAAATTCAGAATTGGAGCTGGACTGGTTTGGACTTTGTCTATCCAGCATGTGTACAAAGAACTTCCAAATGAGCCTTTTACACAATAAGACCTAAAAGTTGCCAGAGGAGAGGAATGGGACTGAGCCATAAGTTCCTCACGGAACTGCCTCTAGCAGCTCTAATTTCAGCCTTGTTCCCCATTCAGATGCCACGAGTGATGAGCAGAACAGAAAGGTTGCTGTTTTTCAGGTCTTCAAGTTAAAAAGCTCTGAGCAGATTAGAGAAGCAGCTGTCTCTTTTATTAACCTGCAGTGCTAGGATCCTGGGGTGTGAAGCCACCAACAAATTGCTGTGTTAGCGTGGACCAGCATGGTGGTTGATGAGTATGAAGTCAAAGAACTGGCCCCTGTACTCTCACAGAGTGAAGTCTTGGCAGCCAGCAGCGCCTGACCTTTTAGCCAGCCAGGAGACAGATCGAATAATGCAGGTTCTGAGCTGCGTCTTCTAGAGCACACTGCAGTTGTATAGTATGCCTCTCCTCCAGGAAGACAACTGTTACAATTTTGTTTCAGTTCCCCCTACTCCACTGCCAACCAATGATGTTGATGTGTATTTCGAGACTGCTGCAGATGACAATGAACACGCTAGATTCCAGAAGGCTAAGGAACAGCTAGAAATTCGACACCACAACCGAATGGACAGGGTAAACCTCTCAAACTTAATGGTGCTTTGGTATTGAGTAGCTTTATTTTATTTTTTTATTTTTTGTGATGTGGGAGCTTGAACCTAAGGCCTTGCATGTGCTAGTCGGTCAGACTGTAACATGGTTTTTATATTTAAAAAGTGCTACTTCTGGGGCCCAGCGGGATGGCTCAGTGGTCTAAAGCGCCTGCTTGGGAAAGCTTGGGCGGCTTCAGGGACCGCGGTTCGATCCCTGGCACCACATGCTGCGCGAGCCCTGCCCTTGGGGTAGGCTGAGCCGGCCATAAAAATGAGTGAATAAACAAACAAAGGTTCTGAAACAAGAAAAAAATAAATAAATAAAATAAAAAGTGCTCCTTCTGGGCGTCCTGGTGCTTGCCTGTAATCCCAGCACTCGATTGCTGTTAATGACTCCAGAGAGGCTGGGGGAGATGGAGAGATGCAATGATACAGTTTCCTTAGAATGCAACGCTCTAGGGGCTGGGGAGATAGCTCCGAGGCACAAGTGCCTGCTGGGCAAGTGCAAGGTCGTGAGTTCGAACCCTGGCCCCACAAAAAAAAAAAAAAAAAAAGAATGCGACGCTCTGTAAGAAAAGCTGAGGTTCCATGAGGTTCCCTTCTGGGTGAGCGATCCTCCCTCATATCCTATCTCTGAAAATTTTGTGCAGACACTTGAGCATTTTCTTTAACTATTATTTACTGCTTTTCTTTGCCATCACTGGCTTCAACAAGATAGATGAAGACAAATGTTTTAATGTGTTCTAGACAGATATTGTTACAGGGAGAAGGCTCTGAGTCCCAGGGCTGTATGTTTTCCTCAAGTGCAACCTGAGTGTCAGGCAGGAGCCTGCTTCCTGCTGGGCTTACCCAGGACTAACGGAGGTGCCAGGCTGGTCTTATTTATGCTTTGGGAAAGGCTTATTTTATTTCTCTACATGTCTTCTGAGAAACAGGGTTTCGGTAAGGAGATTAAGGCATAGACTGAAATAACTTTGCTAAGGTTGCATAACAAGGAGGTCTTGGTATCAAAGCTCCCTGTAAGCCTAGTTTAGGCCTAGAACCTTCGTAGGCAGTAACTGTTGAGCTTAGAAGGGATCATGGAATACAGATACAGTTTCCTTTTGCAGTTTCTGGCGCTTGAGTTTAATGCCTGGCAGTATTTTTAGAAAGTACGGAAGTTGTTTAAGAGGAGTATTCTCTGAGGTTTTGACCTTTGTTCTAGGTAAAGAAGGAGTGGGAAGAGGCAGAACTTCAAGCCAAGAACCTCCCCAAAGCAGAGCGGCAGACACTCATTCAGGTAAGGTGCTTTTTCCAGGGACAGAGTATGCAACTTGGCAAGTTGAAAAGAGGTATATATGTTCTGGTTCAGACTCCCAGGAAACGGGAATCTGATAGCTCTCCTCAGCCTAAGGCTTCAGTTGCAGGGAAGTTGTTTTCTTCTTCACCTCTGACATCGCTTGCGTATGGTACAGGGAAACCAGACTCCCTCCAGAGCATGCCTAATTCTTGCCAAAAAGTAACTTTAGCTCAGCTGCCATATAGTAGCTTTATTTCATTGACAAAAGTCCTCTATCATCTTCATTCTTAGGATGTGGCTTGTTTTTCAGAAGTACCAGATTGAGAGGTAGACTATCTAAAAAGTCAAAGGCAGAAAAATAGAGGTTTTTAATACAAGTTCATCTCTAACTTGGCAAGAGTATAACCTTGAAATTATAGCAACAAACTTCATTTTCCTTTAGTAGAAGAGTTGCTAATGGGGGTACCAATTTAGTAGGTGTGGTTTGGGGTTTTTTGTTTTGTTTTGTTTTTTTTGTCTTTTTGAGACAGAGTCTCACGATTCAGTTCAGGCTGGCCTTGAGCTCACTTTTGTGGCCCAGGCTACAAAAAGTGTCCAGATCAATGTGGTCTGGAACTCACACTGATCCTCCTTCCTCAGCCTCTCAAGTGCTGGGATTACAGGCGTGCGCCACCATGCCCCAGCTCAGTAGGTATGTTTGATTTGGAAAAACTTAATATTTGTATTTTGGGGTTCAGACACTTGAACCCAGGGCCTCCGCTGTGTTAAGCACATGCTGAGCCACCAGACTACATCCCCAGCCCCTGATTGTATTTCAGATGTTTATGTTTCTGCTTATTTATTGATTTATTTATTGTCTTTTTGAAACAGGGTCTCATTATGCGGATGTTTACATTTTTGTTTTTGTTTTGTCTTTCCATATTTAGGATAGGATCTACAGGGTCTCACTATGTAGATAAGACTCATAGCAATTCTCCTGTTTTCAGCCTCCCAAAGTTCTGGGATTACAGGCGCGCACCCACGCCCAGTCTCAGCTGTTCTCAGCGCACCCCACGGGTGGGCCAGCACATATGCTAGGCAGCGAACCTGTCTGCTATGCTGTGCCTGAGCAGGCACTTTAATCTCCTGAGATATCAAGCTTGCCATCCAGTGTTTATTTTTTGTTGTTGTTTCTTCTTTGTTTTGTTTTAGGGAAGGGTCTGCAGGATATTCAAGGTCCCACTACCAGAGGACTCATAGTGATCTGCCGTGTTTACAGTCTCCCAAGAACTGGGATCACAGGCACTCCACCTAGCCTTTTTTTTTTTTTTTTTTTTTTTTTTT